>JAQZBX010031465.1:0-26310 GCA_029593785.1 Cabassous unicinctus | reverse complement strand
CCAGGCCAAATGTGGGGGTGCTGAGCTGACAATGCTCCCCAAGCCAAGGCCACCCCAGGCCTCCAAGCCCCTTCCTGCCCAAACCCCAGTCCTGGGACCCTCTCTCCCTTGCTCATTCACCTTCATGCTGGGTGGGTCTCCTTCAGTGCTTCTGCCCCCACAGACTCTCAAGATCCCAATTTACATAACCTCTGCCTGAACCCTCCTCTCCCAATTTGGAAGCACCTCTTCAGTCTGGAATGGCTTCCAGCTTCTCTTTGCACACATCTCGTGACTGGGCACCTTTTCAGACAGCCTCTTCGTCTCTGAAATCTCTGAAAGCTTCTCTTTGAATGAGCTGAAATGCATCTCTGTGCCATTTCCACCTTTTACAATATGAGTTCGTCTAATTAATCCCCATTTAACAGAGATTATGGGATTATTTTTAAAGTATGATATGAAGTAAGGATATCTATGCTATCCATTTTCCCTGAGTCTACTCACTTACCTTTCCAGATAAACAAACAAGTAGAACATACCAGCTCATTTTCTCTGGGAAAGTAGGAACAGGCCCAGGGAGGGAGGAGGGAGTGGCAGGAGGAAGGAGAGGAGGAGGTAGAGGGCAAGACAGATGACTCGGGGCCCCACGTCCATGTCACTTCCTCCCCGAGAGACCCTGGCAGGACTGGAGCAGGTTTTGTGGGGCCCAGTGCATATTGGGGGCCCCATTCAAGGAAAAGAATAAAGTATTACAAACATAATTCCCCCAAATTTGTTTCATTTTTTTTTTCATACTAAAAGGCATATACACCATGACCAAGTGGGATTTATTTCAGGAGTGAACTCGTTTCATGTTGTTAAATAAAGTCACGGGTAGATGGGTTTAGTTGATAGAAAAGTTGGCACTCAGGCATACTGTTTTCAGTCATCATGGGGTCTCTCCCTTGGAAGAGGCTCCAGCAAATGGGGCTCCTGGAGCTGAAGCCCCTCTCTGGGCCTCAGTATCCTCATCTCTAAAATGGGCATGACCCTCTCAGGGTTGGCTTGAGGATAAATGAGGGGAATGCTATTATAGACTCTGAGTTTTAATGATAAATTCTTGGGGTCTGGGGGCGGAGAGGCAAGGGAAAGCATCCTATTTTCTTGTTTTGTGGGTGAAAGAGCTAAGCAACGGCTTGGGAGAGAGCCCTGACTCCTGGCCCAGATGACTAGCTGTCTATTAAAAGACTGGAACAACTCCTATCGCCAGTCACTAGCTACACTTTGCAAAACTCTTTTTCACAAGACCGTTTCCAAAGTGGCCTCAAAGCACTTCTAGGGAAGGGACTTTGCCTGTATTTGGCTTCCGAGAGAATTTGCATCCCAGAGGTGGTTCTCAGGGGCGTGTGAGAAACCC
The DNA here is from genome assembly GCA_029593785.1 of Cabassous unicinctus. Taxonomy (NCBI): domain Eukaryota; kingdom Metazoa; phylum Chordata; class Mammalia; order Cingulata; family Chlamyphoridae; genus Cabassous; species Cabassous unicinctus. The sequence goes on along the minus strand of JAQZBX010031465.1, from coordinate 24,935 downwards.
TCTGCTTTTGGGGAGACATGTTCCACAGGGAAGGAAACCCGATCAGGCCTCTCACCCAGACCTTCAAGGAAGATTACAGGATTATTTTAATTATTTGGCAATGATGGCTCTGCCACGTCCACCAAGAGAAAAAGGTGATGCTGGCTCATGAAAGAAAAAGCAACCCTGGCCTCATTCCCCAGAACTTGTTTTTCAGGAGGGATTAGTATTTCCCTTGAGAAGGAAGGAGCCGTATAAGGTCTCTCCCAGCCTCAGGGTGTCCGGCCTGCCCGCAGCTGCCCGCGACTGCCCGCAGTCTCAGTTTTAAGAGAGTATCTCCTCTGCTGAGGTCGTCCTCCCCTTTGTAAAGGGTCTCCCCCTCTCGGGGCCTGAGCCCAGTGCCTTGGGGTCCCCAGTTCCCGATGACTGCTAGTGACCACTCCATGGAGATTACAGGGGTCCAGCCTCCTGGGCTGCAGACGGTGGCCTGATCCGTTTCCAATCTCGCCCACACCCCTTCCCGGGTTGTCCAGAGCAGTGGCTTCCAAACTTCCAGGGCACCATGCCAGAGAGCCCATTCCGAAGGCCAAGGGGCCAGGAAGCTGCCTGCATTATCACAAGAACCTCTGGTGAGGCCCTCCGCAGGTGGTCCAGGAAGCACAGGGCTTGAGAGATCTGGAGTGGTTCTCCAGGGACACGGCCTTCCCCCCTGCAGCTGGGCTGTCGGCCCATCCAGGCCTGCTGGACTTGTATAGCCCTCCCCAGCCTTGACGGGCCAGCCTCCGTGCCTCCCCAGCTGCACTGCCTTGGGCATGCCACCCCTCTTCCCTCAGCCACCCCCAACTCCACCCACCACCTCACAAGGCCTTGGAAAATATCCCAGTGACGCCAGCTCTTGGCTTGGGGGCTCAGGGCTGGAAATTGGAAATGGCTGCAGGATGGGATTTGGGTGAGGGCGGGAGGGGTAGAGGATAGACGAGCAAGGGGCACCGACACCTGGTCCCACTGCATGCCCAAAGCAGAGAACATCCGCATGAGGAGGGCCTTAAAGATCAGCACATCCAACCTCCTGATTGTACAGGTGAGAAAACTCAGTCCAGAGAGGTTGAAGGTCTTGCCCAAGGTCACACAGCAAATCAGTGGCAGAACTGGGACTAGAGTCCTCGGTTCAGCGTCCCTGTAGAGACTTTTTCCACTATACCACCCTGGCCTGTGCACAAGTGGGGGGATTGGACCCACACTAGCAAAACTTCCCCTTCCCTGGCCACCTGCCCCCACTCCCAGACTGGGACAGGAGTGAGAGCACGGCAGAGCCGGGCCAGCTGCTCAGCCTCCTCCCCAGGCCTCAGGGCTGCCACCTTCCCCTCCCCGCAGGTACGGGCAGCCTGGCCTCTGCCCTCTTTCCCCTGAACCTGGCTTCCCTCGGAAGGGCAGGAAGACTGCCGCCCTGGGGGGCCCAGCCTCTGGCCCTCCGCCCCTCTATCTTGCCTGTCCCTGTGCTGAGGAGGCACCCACCTGGGCGGCTGGAGGTGCAGGGCTGAGCAGCTGGGCCAGGTCCTGAGCTGAGGGCCGTCCTGGCTTTCCGGGGCTGGAGGCCCCCAGCGGCCGTTTATGGGGCAGAGAGGCGTGGCGCCAGGGATTAAGGGTGTAGCCCGTCGTGGTATTTGCGCCTGAGAAGTGCCCCCACCCCGAGTCCCCTGCTGGGCACTGCCAAGGGCAGCCAAGGCCAGAGCTGGTTCCAGAGCCGCGCCCACCCTGGCCAAGGCCCTCACCCCTCAAAAGAGCGTGGAAACCCCACCCAGTCAGGCTCGGGCTTCCGTGGGCCTGGGCGCAGGGGAGTGAGGTTCATTCGGACCCTTCACTCCCCTCAGGGGGCCAGACTCCTGCACCAGGAGCAGACAGACCTGACTGTGGGCACCTACCCTGGGACCTTACCCAACTTACGCCGCTTCTGAGCCTCAGTTTCTTCACGGCTAAAATAAAATAACAACTATCTCACTTCGTAGGATGACACAGGACCTGGCATGCAGGAGGCCTTCAATAACTGAACGAATGAGTGAGAGAATGAATGATTGAACAGAAAGGTGACCAGGGTGGTGAGTGGTCTGGAAATCAGTCCCATATACTTTAGCAACCTTATTTCCCTCTCCTCCACTGCTCCCCTTGCCTCACCAGACACACCTAACGGCTTTCCTGCTTCCCACCCCCAGCCCGGACGGCCCCCTACCTCTGCTCTCACTGCCTGCCAGGGACTGCCTCCAGTCCTGCTGGCCCACTCCCTGGGAGAACCCCAGCTCCATCCCTGCCCTGAGCAAGTTCTGGAGGGAGGGACAGACCAACTGTCCTGGACAGTCCAAGCAGGGCTCTGGGAGGTGCAGGAGTTTTTCAGGGATGTGTCCCGGGCAGAGCTCGGCTTCTTCCTGGTGTCAGAGGGGTGTAGCTTGCTTAGAGAACATCTGGTGAGGCTGAAGTTAGACTTATGGGAGAGTGGTGGGTGGGGGTGCTGGGGAGGCAAGAGGAGGCCTGGCTCGGGGTCTGGTCTGTGCAGGCTGGAGAGCCACTGAAGGCTTTATGCAACATTTTACGTTTCAGTTTCAAAGCAGGGGAGTCTGGGGGTTCAGGAGAGAGATGACGAGGGTGAGAGAGGCATTGCTGAGGCTCAGTAACCAAGGGAGAGAGGGACAGCAAAAGAGAAGGGAAAGATGCTGGTCAGGTTTCGTAAGTCTCAGAGAGGCTGACCAATGGCTAGCAATCCTCCAAGATGGCTTCCGACGATCCCGTCTCCCGACTGGTCCGTGTAACCACTAGAATTCAGCAGAAGGGAGGGTATGTGACTTCCAACACTCGGTCATAAAAGACATGGTCGCTCTCTCTGTTAGCTCACTGGCTCTGGGAAGAGCCAGCTGCCGTATTGCGAGGATGCTCAAGGGGCCCTATGAAAGGCCATGTGGGGTGGAACCGAGGCCTACCCCCACCAGCCAGCAAGGAGTGAGCGAGCCATCCTGGAAGTGGGCCCTCCGGCCCCAGTCAAGCCTTCGGATGCCCCAGCTGACATCTTGACTGCAACCTCATGAAAGACCCTGAGCCAGAACCACCCAGCTGAGCTGCTCCGGAATTTCTGCAGAAACAATGAGATAGTACACATTTGTTGTTTTAAGCTGCTAGGTCTGTTATGCAGAAATAGATAATTAATTCAGATTCCTAGACCAGCAGTATCTGACTCTCCTACCTATCCTTTCTAGGGTGAGGGATGATGATGATGATGATCTGATTCCAGGCTCTCGGTGGATCCACAGCTTGTCTGAGCATGGACTGGGCACACAGAGGCTCCTCAGGCCAGCTTGGATGTACTGATGGACGGATGGCTGAGGTACAGAGGCTACAGAGTCCAGCCACGGAGCCTGCACTGACCGGACTGCTCCAGTCTCCCAGCCAGCTGCTGACCGGAAGCCCATGTGGTTCTCTCCAGCTGCAGCAGGGGGTAGGGGAATGGAGATGGCTGTAGGTTGTGACCCTGGGGAAGTTTCTGCAGCCAGGCAGGTTGAGGATTAAACCTGCATTGGCATTTATGGTGATAAATGGTGATAAACAAGGGCAGCCTGGGTCAGGGCCGACATTGCTGTGATTTCTTTCTTGTTTTTTTTCTCCTCATCATCTCAAGGTGGCGGCCATGGCTCCAGTCATCATAACTGTGTTCAAGACAATAAAATGAGGAAGGTAAAAATTTTCCAATCTTGCCTCCACCCAGCAGATTTCTGCTCATGTCTCATTGGGCAGAACTGGGTCACATGGTCACCTCTAACTGCAAAGCAGGCTGTAAAAATAGACCATAGGATTGTCATGATTGGATGACTCTCTGTCTCTCCTTGCCAGCCTGTAAGTGGCTTGTGCGCACCCCAATATCCTTCACCGAGCACAGCACCTGGCACAAAGTAGGCCCTACTTTGTGCATTTTTTGAATGAATTAATGAATGATGGGCAATGTGGGGGGTGGGGGGTCATTGAAGGGGAATGAGCTGGGAAGAACCTGGGGCCTGTCCCCCTATGTTCTAGTCTCTCTGCTGGCTACTGATCAGAGGGGACAGGAAAGGGGAGTGGACGACCAGACAGGATGCTCTTCAGACCCTCAGCTCTGTCCCCAGAACGGGGGGGGGGGCCCATGAGAAACTAGCTGGCTTCCTCCTCACAAGGAGAGGCTGATGGCGCCCAGCCACCCCCACCCTGGCTAAGTGGGGGCAAAGGAGGCGGAGAGAGGGATGCATTGTCCTTGATGGGCCCCCTTTCTGTGTGCACAGCTCACTGGCTGCACCCGGTCGGCCCAGGGCAGGGTCCACACTCCAAGCACTGCAGGAATATCCTCAGAGACCCAGCAATCCCCAGGAAAGCACCAGTGGGGACCAGGGACAAGAGGGAGGTGACATCTCGTAGCTTTGCTTGCCCCAAGCAGCGATCCAGACCCCTGGGGCAGTAAGGTCTGCTGATACCCCCCACCCTGCTCCTCTACTCACCTTCTGAGAGCCCATAGAGAAGCACAGCCCTCGAAGGGTGGGACTTGGGGGTGGAGGGCCGTGAGGCGGGGAGAGGAAGCCGGCTGGCTCCAGGGAATGGTTGGGACAGAAGGGACTAGACAAGACTAGTATTTTCTGTCCTGGAGAAGTGCCCATTATACAGATGAAGACCAGCTACTCCGACATCTGCCCAAATCCTGCCCCAAAATCTCAGAGTTAATGGCCTTCTAGACTCTAGAGCGGCACTTCTAGAACTTTAATGTTTATGCCAATCACCTGGGGCTCTCGTTAGTAGGCGGGTTCTGATCCCTAGGTCTGGGGAGGGCCCGAGGTTATCCATTTCTCCCAGGCAATTCGGAGGCTGCTGGTCGAGGGACCACACTTTGAGAGCCAAGATCTCGACGAGACCCCACAGGGATTCACAGGGATTCAAAGAGGGAGAAATCACTGAGGGCCGTTGGCCATGAGTGATCAGAGAAGGTTTCCTGGAGGAAGGGGTGAGGCTCCAGCCCGACAGGTGGGGCAGGATGTGGAGAGGGCCCGGACTCACGCACGCAACTGTCAGGGGACATAGAGGAAGCATTTGAATAGGGGCCAACGAGAATGGGAGCACGGCAGGGGGGCACTGAGACCTTTGAACGTCAGGCAGAGGCCTTGAGAGGGTGGGGAGCCAGACCCCAGGTCCAAGCTGATTTGGGTTCAAATCCCTACACCACTAGCCGGGTGAGCCTGGGGAAGCCACTTTCTCCCTCTGGGTCCCCGTTTCCTCATCTTTGGAACGGAAATACTGTAATAACATTTATGTCAGGGTGCTGCTGAAATCTGCCAATCTCCGCACACGCACGGGGGATGTGTGTGATATTTCGGGAGATGGGCCCAGCTGCTGGGTGGGGACAGGCATGCCCTCATCTTGAACCCTGCAGCTCAGCTGGTACCCAGGGTGGGCAAAGGGCACTTCCTGGGGCAAGAGGGCCTGACCTCGGTCATGTCCAGTGTGTGTGTTTGGCAGGGGGTGAGGGGGTGGGGTGCTGACCAAGCCTGGGACCCTGGGTGTGGGGCGGTGGACTGTGGATAGGCAGTCCCATCTCTTTGTGGCAGCCAGACCCCCAGCCCCCTCAACTAGGGGAGCAGCAGTGTCTTGAGGGCTGTGGGCCCAGCAGTGCTTCGCCCTCCACATCTCTCCTGACACCGGGGACAGAGAGTGGCAGAATGCCAGGCCCGGAAGGACCCTCGGTGCCTCAGATTCAGCCCTCCAAATACCCCTTCCCTGCTCACCTCAGTGACGGGGACCTCACCCACTCAGGTGGGCAGCACGAGCTCCATTTTGCAGGAGAGCAAACAGGCTGGGAGGCCAAGTGCCCAGCCCAAGGTCACGCATATCATGAAATATTTAAAAGTCACAAATCAGGGGTGGGTGTAGCGCAGTGGTTGAGCACCTGCCTCCCATGCACGAGGTCCCAGGTTCAATCCCCAGTACCTCCTTAAAATAAAAAAGTCACAAATCAAACTACCATCTTATAACAAATTGTTAAATAAACAACTATGCTCTCATAATAAACCGGAAGGCTGAGTTCTTGTTTATACCAGTTTTCCATGCCGTGTTTGAAGAGCCAGCTCCCGCTCCCACGCTGCAGGCCGCTTTCTGCCCTTCTCTTCCCATGCTCTGCTCAGTCTGCACACTCCTGGGGACATCGGAGTTCTGGGCACAGCCCCACCAACACCTGCCGCCTGGTGCTGGGGACACTGGCAGCATGGCTGCCTTTAGGAGGATGGACCGGGAAGGGGTCCATGCAGCCCCTGCCACCAGGGGATTCCAGGGTCCTGCACAAGGTCTAGAAGGGGGAGCATGGGCTCCAGAGAGGCAGGTTCCCTTGCCCTAAGGACTCCTTACCCTGCTTCTTACCCAGCTGTGCCCTCTAAAGCGTGGGGACCAGGGCAAGGGACCCTCCTGCTCTGGTCTGGAGACTCTATACTGTCTAAAGTCATGTGCACACATGCACTTCCCATACCTGGGGCGTCTGGGGAGGGAGCCTCGCGGCCCGCCTCCCTGGCCCACCTTTCTGGTCTCCCTGTCCTGTCCTGGGTAGCTGGCCCCTCAGTTGCCCTGGGGACCACGTGGGCCTTCCCCTGGGAACTTCCCCTTGGTCTGGGCCTGCCCTGTTCCCCTAGGAGAGAGCAGTGCTGGTCCTCACTGCAAGGGGGCGGGTGAGGCCAGAAGGGATCAGTGGGCCCCCCAGAGGGGGGCTGGGAAGGCTGGGCACTGCCTGGGGGCCCAGGAAGTGGGTTGCCCTCCAGTGCAGTGCAATGAGCCCTGGTGATACCGCAGCAGCTGGCATGGCGGTCAGGAGCCAGGATTGGCCGTCCTGCCACCTGGGTTAGATCCCGGCACCCTCGCTTCTTCACTGTGTGACCTTCAGTGACTTACTTTGCCTCTCTGTGCCTCGGTTTTGCTATGGAGATGATAGCAATTCCTACTTCATGGGACTGTTGCAACGGTGCAAACAGGTGTCAAAAGCCTACCATGGGGCAGCACTCTTCTGAGCTCTGATCTCATGGAACTGCCACTTGAATGTAGGGAGAATAAATACACATAGCAGGTGCTATGAAGTGTAAGACAGAGGAAGGGGCGAGGGGCTTCAGAGTGCTGTCTTAGATGTGGTGCCCCAGGGAGGCATCTCTGGTGAGGGGACCTCAGGGAAGTGAGGGAGGGAGTCACAGGGGAGGACAGCCCCTGCCTCCCAGGATTGGGACAGACTCAGGGACCCCCTGCAGGGGGAGAGTGAAGCCAGATGGCACCCTCCGCCTCTCTCACCCCAATCTAGCTCAGGACTCTGCCTTTTAGGGGTGGTGAAGGGAGAGTGGGGCCAGACTCCCTGAAGCTGGAGAGGGCTTGAAACTCCTACTTGCTCTGGGCAGGCCCAGAGCTGCCTCTCCACCCCACGCCTACAACCCGACTCCCGCCTAGACCTTGGTTCTCAGGAAAGGGGACCCTGGAACCTCTGGCAGGTGCGGAAGCCAGCAACGGAGACTGGGAGCTGCTGGAAGGGAGGCCCCGGCTTCTTCCATCAGGACTGGAATTGCAGCATGAGGGCTAGAGGCTAAACCCCGGAGTGATAGTTCCACATCAGACCACCCCAGGGCTGGCTGGACACCCTAGTGACCGGAGAGGCCAGGGCAGCCTCTGCCTGTGGGAGCAAATGAAAGAGTGGTGTGAGCTTGGCCTTGGTTCCCCCAGGCTCCTTTCCTCCCAGGGTCTCACGGGTCCTTCCAGCACAGCCTTAGTGCCCCCAGGCCAAGCCCATGGAAGGGCCTTTCCACTGAGAAATCATCCCTGCGGGCAGCAGCCCTGCACTGTCACCTCTGCAGCTTCAAACTCGTCCCCTGGCTCCACATCTCACACACAGCGACGCACCCACCTTCAACACCCCCAGATTTCACACTTGTCCACACGCTCATTTACTACCCCGTCCATCCCCCCACCCCCTTACCCTTTCTCCAGGGAAGGAAGACTGATAGGGGGCCGCTGTTATTGGGACCTGCCATCCCCGCCCCAGGAGAGGTCTGCCCCCTCCCTCCTCTCCTTCCTCTCATCTCAGTCCCCAGGTAGAGAGAACCGCTACCAGATTAGCGGGATTTGACACCTGCTGTGCAGGCCCGCAGTCTTCCCTTACAGGACAGGGTGGGACACAGGCTCGGGCGCTGTCCCCAGGACCCACCGTCAAGGTGGCGGAGGGTTCCCCCTGGCAGAGCCCTAGGGAAGTCAGGGCTGGAGTCAAGAGTCCACTTCCTTGGGTCAAATCCATGACCTCCCTAGAAGGAGGGCTCCGTGGAGGGCAGAGATGGGGGAGGGTGGGGGCAGCCGGCTCCATTCTTCCTGGGGCCCGGGGGTTGCAGCCCCCCACCTGCATCGACAGGTAACCTTTCTGTGCCCCTGGAGCCTTGAGAGTTAACAGAAAAGGAGCCGCACCTGGGAGTGGGAACAGCACCAGGCAGCAGACTCGAGGGTTTTAGGTTCCCAGCCCTGCCGACCACAGGAATGCCCCTGGCCGGGTGTGGGCAGAGGAGAAGGTCCGTCACGGGGCAGGCCGCGAGACCCGGGAACGCCAGGCTGCAGGTTGCAGGCACCGGAGCGGCCAGCTCTGCCTGCCATGAACGCCCTCCTCTAGCCCACTGAGCCCCGAATGTACGGGGACAGCACCGGGTGGGACAGGGGGCAAGTTCAAGCCTGGCTCTGTCGCTGGGTGAGTTTGTACCTCTCCCTTCACACTCCCTGGGTCCAGTTCCACGTGTGGTCAGATGAGAAGGGAAACATTCCAATGCCCCCCTGTCCCTCCCCTGTCAAGCCCAAATTCCTCCAGGGCCCTTGGTGAGCTGGCCCATAGCGACCACCCCACTTTCACGTCCCTGCCTTCACCTGCCCTCCCATGCCCCACCTGCTCATCCAGCTAGTCCGTAGCACATGCTGTCCTTGCTCCCTGCAATGCCCTTCACATTCCACCCTAGAGAGGCCCTGGTCATCATCTTTCAAGGCCAAGTTCAGGGGCTGCCTCCCCGGGATGCCTTCCCTGGATCATCAAGGGGTGGCTGCCCTCCTGGGCTCCCGTGGGCAGGCGCAGTGTCTCTCCTGGAGCTGGTGCCTCCAAGGATCCTGTGTGGGATTCTGTGTCTCATGAGATAAGGCCCAGGGGGCAGCAGGTGCTCAGTCACTATCTGATGATGGAGCCAGTGAGTGAATGAATGAGTGGAAGGCTGAGGAGGGCTTAGCCAGAGCTCAGGCTCCCGGGATCTGTGAGTTCCACTTGGGGCCACGGGGCCGGGCAGTGTGGGCTCAGAGCACCACGCCTGGGTGAGGTGTGGGTGTGGCCGGGCCCCCCGTCCAGGCTGCCCTTGTGCGGGTACCCTGGGCCGCTCCCACCCTGTGCCGCTCTCTTCTCTTCCACGGACCTGCTCAGCCCCTTCCCACCTGGCCCTCTGCTCTTGCTCTTCTGTCCCCCCCGGGTTGCTCTTGGCCCTGATGCTCCCGTGGCTGGCTCCTCAGGTTCCTTCAGGGCTCAGCATAAATGCCACCTCCTCCGGGAGGCCTTCCCTGATCATCCATTCTAGCAGCTCCTCTCCTCTCCCTGCCTCATCGTTCTGTTTTAATGCTCAGCACTGCACTTACCACAGCTCATATTTTTCTCCTTTATTTGTCTGTTTGCTAATTGTCCTTCTCCCCATGCCCTCATTACTGAGCTCCTTGAAGGCAGGCACCTGACTGTCTTGCTTGCTGTCACACCCCAGTACCGGGATGGAGCTTGCACACGATGGGTGCCCAGTTGATATGTGGTAGATGAGTGGGTGCCAGGCTTCGGGGAGGCAGTGACAGGCCGGGCAGCTCCTGCCCTCAGAGACCTGCGGTTCAATAGACAGAGCTGCCCTGGAAAGGCTGCCATGAATGCATCTGCTTTGCCCTTCGTCCCCCTCAAAAGCTGCCTTTTTTTTTTTTTTTTTTTTGAGGAAGCAGTAAGGATTTTATTGTCAAAACAAGTAAGAGAAACAAGCGTAACAGAAAATACAAATAAATTAATTGTTCTGATCATCCAGACTCCAGGGGCTATGGGAAGGTCAGCTCCTTATGTAGAAAAGATAATATCCAAAACATGAAACAGCAGGCATTTGAGACAGGGCTCAAGACGACGACTGAACATGTAACGGTAGAAAGAAATAAAAAGGCAGTTCCCCTCTTTCCTCTCCTCAGTAAGGTATGTATGTGTACAAAAGTCTGAGGCTCGTTTTGGAGGAAAATGATTTCCTATAGAAAATCTTAGGAAAAAATGGTTTCAGGTCTTGGGCTGAGCAAGGAAATCAAAATAGGGTGACATTAGATTCCCGCAAACCTCAAGATTATAATCTAACCGTGGTTACCATCTTCTTGACTGTAAAAAAGCTTAAACATCCACTGATCTACAGCAAACCAGTGTGCTGAACTTCTCTTCCCTTAGGAAGTTTTCAACCAAATTGGAACTAAATTAACCTCACTTTAAAGTGCAAGAAAGGATGCGGCTCGTGTTTGCTCTGTGCCGCATCAAAAGGAAACACCGCTCTAGCGGCGCCCAACCCAGAGGTACTGCGCGAAGTCCTGGCTGCCCTTCGTGGAGTACAGCCGTGTCAGGCATCTTCGCCCCTTTCCCCGCTTACTCTCATGCTCGCGGATCAGCCTAGAAGGAGGGCTAATTATTTTTGTTCTGCAGATGAGGAAACAGGAGCTCAGCGAGGCTGGGTCACTTGCCCCAAGTAAAACACTAGAAAGCAGCATCCTTTACCCTCCGTTTCTTTTACTCATATAATCCCCCTCCTCTAGGCAGACATGATTCTCCTCTCTTTATAGATGAGGATCCGAGGGTCAGAGAAGTCAATGGATTGCCCACGGCCTGGCAGCCTCGAGCAGCTGCCCGTAGCCTGGGAGGTCTCCCTTTCACTTGAGACCCAGGCTCCTCTCCTGGACCAGGGCTTCCAGCGTGTCCCCCGAGGCCCCTCTGCAGGCTTTTCTTCCACTTCTCCCGGTCAACAGAGGTTCCCCAGGCTCAGACCTGGGGGGCTGGGGGGCAGGGGTCTGGAGGCTTCTGTTTCTATTCTCCTGGTCTGGCTGCTAGAGCACCTCTTCCCAAAGCCTCAGGCCACCTCTGCCTGCGGCCGGACCTCAAAATCCAGGTGCCCTAAATGAAGCATCCACCCCCCCATGCCTGCCCCCCAATCCCAGACCTCCACCACCCCTCAGCTGGACACTCACCAGCCCATCATCACTCCGTGAGAAGGGCTGGCTCCACCTACTTCAAATCCACGCCCTCCAAAGATTCCAGAGACCCGCTGAGGCCCAGACCCCTCTGCCGGGGAAACCTCTCCGTGGAGGTGGTAGACGAGCCTGGCTGCCTGCCTCGTCCACGTGGCCCCAGCTGGCTCCCAGGGATGGCTGCTTCGCTTTCTGAGCTTTGAGGCAGCTGCTCTGGAACTGGGAGATGTTTCGTGGAAAAGTATAACTGTGGCGGGGCCCTAAAGAAGGATGGAGTGGGGAAGAGATGGGCGAGGCAGGCGTGAGAACAGGCTGCGGGCGGGAAAGAGGTGGGGTGGGTGGGGGCCTTGCGTGCGGGACCTTGAGTGTGTGTGTGTGTGTGTGGGGGGGCCGCGCATGGGCTCTATCTGCAGCTAGCAGGCAGCTCCTGGAGGTTCTGAGCAGGCCAGTGACATGAAGAATGCAGTGATTTGGGGCAATGAAGCTGCCTGGCAAGGGCCCTTGGAAGGGCCATGGGATAGCTGGAGCCAGGAGGTTGCTGCACTGTCAGGGGAGAGGTTGAACCGGGGGTCCTGGAGGAGGACGAGCCTTCCCAGCTGCGTGCTGTGCTGCAGCCCAAGCAGGGGTCCCCTGATGTGGCCACCATGCCGAGGTGCTGAGTGCGGCCACCTGCTGCTCTCTTTCCTGATCCCCCTGATCTGCTTCTTCCTGGGTGAGGCCTGGACTATGCCGAGGGTGCATGTGGTGGGTCCTGGGCGGTGGGAAGGGGCAGGGCTAGGAGCTGTGGGGAGAGCATTTCTCCTGTGCCCCAAAGCCTCCCCTGAAATCTCTGGGTCAGTAGGTGGGTGGAAGTGGGGAGGGTCTGATCCCTACCATGGGAGCTCACGACCGGAGTGGGATCCCTGAGGGGATGGCGAGATGAGGTCCAATCTGCTCTCCTCTCCCCAAGAGTTCCCAGGCTGCAAGTCAGCCCGGGCAGGCACGTGCTGCCTCCAGGGCCTGGCCCAGCCTCAGACCCAAGGTCTGACCTGCTCGTACCCAAGCTCCCCATCTCTCCCCAGAGTCTCCAACCACTGCGGACAGCTTTGGCGTGCTCCCACACACCAATGCCACCTCTCTTGGCAAGAGAGTCTGATTGAAGAGGGCCTTGGGGTGGCCAACCAATGGGCCTGGTGGGCACTGGGGACTGACTCCTGGCATCAGCCCTCCTGAATGGGCTCAGCCCTAGGGGCTGGGAGCCCTGGCCTGGGCTCCTGGTGGTCCCAGCTGCCAACCGGCTGACTGCTCTGCCCGACAGCCAGAATGGAGATGCGAAGATTGGGGCTCTACACCGGCTCTGCCACCGATTCTCTGTGTGACTTGGCCAAGGAGCTTCCCCTCTCTAGGCCTCAGGGAAGTGACTTGGTACAAGGGCAGGGGCTGGGAAAGCAAGCCTTTGGAGACCTTCCTGGGGGCTCTTGGCCAAGGGGGATAGGGCAGGAGCTCTAAGCTCAAAAGAGGACCCTGGAGCAACGTCCCAGGCGGCCTGTGATCTGGAGACAGCATGGAGGTCCCCCAGGAGCCAAGCTTCAGGTCCAGGCTGGGCACAGCTGTTGCAGCTGGGAGTAGTCCAGTCATCCACTGTCATGTCAGAGTTCAGGAAGGATGGAGGCCAGGCAGGGCTCCCTGTGGGCTTCAGGTCCAGCACCCAATCCCAAGGCCAGCTCTCCCCCCCACCCATTCCATGCTTGCACGAACCTCATCCTGCATCCCACTCGGCTGAGAGTGGAACAGGCACCTTCCGGCGGGCGCTGCAGGGGAGGAGACGGGACTTGACGTGGGAGAACTTGTGCCTACATCGCCAGCTCTGCCATAAACTCAGCGTGGCCCTGAGAGAGTCACTTTGTGCCCTGGGCTTCCGTTTCTGCCTTTCCATCCTTACTGCCGGCACCTCGGTCGGACTCCAGCTGGGGACGTCGCAGTCATTCCTTCCCAGGTGCCCTCCCTGCCTCCATGCGCGCCTTCCCCACCCTGAAGACCGCTGGTTGCCCCTTGCTGCCTTTGCTCACGCTGTCCCTGCCTGCCCAGCCCCAGGCCCTGCCTGCTCGGCTCCTGGTTCAGCCTCACTCCCCCAGGAAGTCTCTCCCCGGACTCCCCTAGGCTGGGCTCCCACTGCACCTCCATATGCGCCCTCCCCTCTCCTCCATCTGCAGGGGTTCTTGACAAGAGGTCCGTGAGCTTGAATTGAAATTCAACAAAACATTATTCTTGTGGAGATGTATTGGTGCGGGCGTGATATATTTACTATTAATCCACAGTGTAGTGGGGACTTAGTAAGGGGTCTGTGGTTTTCACCTGACTGGCAGAGGGGTCCATGCAGCAAAAAAGGTTAAGACCCCCCTGCTGTAGTGTTTCGTCTTATTGAGCTCCGAGGGCATCCAGGGCGGGGGCTGGTTCCTTTATGCCCTCATGCCCTCAGCTCACACAGAGTCCACCAAGCCAAAGAATGAATGAACCCACAGGCGAGTGAAGGGATGAAGCTCACAGGGCTGCGCGTCCACGTCTCTCAGCCCTTTTTAGTTTTGTTTCGTTTCTCTCTCATTGTAGTCATCTGCAAATCTGATTGCCCCACTGGACTGCGACTTCCCTGGAGTTCAGGGGTGAGCCTCTTCCCTCCTGAACCCCCAGCACAGCTGGCCCTGGGGGAGGTTTGGAGAGACTGCAATGTCAAGTCTTTCTGCTGCCTACTGCTGGCAAAGCGGTGAAATTGGATAAAGTCTGGAAGCTTCTCTGGGTGCAGTGGGTCCTGTGTTGCCTAGGGATGGGAGGAGAGAGGTTTCTGGCAGGCAGGGAATACTCTCTCCCTGTGCTGAATGTGCTGTACTCTACCCTTCATTCTCCCAACATAAGAGCCTGGGGGCCAGAGGACATAGCTCGTGCCTTCCTTCTTCCCTCTCTCCATCCCAAGCCCCTTTCCATGGAAGGGTTTGTGGTCAGCATCTGCTCCCCAGCTGCCCAGTTCTCCAGCCCTGGCCATTACAATTACAATGCCTTATTGGTCCATTTCCCCCACTAGACCAAGCTCCCTAAAGGCAGGGCTCCTCCATTCATTGTCTTCAGGGGATGGACATACAGCAGTGAGCAACAGAGGGTGTCCCTGGGCTCACGGGGCTCACCTCCTTCTCAGCTCAAGGCTTGGCACAGACTCAATAAAGGTTTGTGGACAAACTGGTGAAAGATTCCAAGGCAATTGGGCAAGAGGTTTGGGACCCTCCCCAGCTTCTCTAAAATGTGAGGGTGAGAAATGGTCCCACTCTGAGGGCTCAAGGCTGCCTACCATGGTCTGCAGCCCATCTCAAAGAGGCAGTTGTGGCAGGGGCCCAGGCAGACTGCTCTGTCGGACCCATCCTGCCTCCCTAGAACCCCAGCAGTAAAATCAGGGGTGCAGGGAGACCGTTGGATTCAATGACATCTGAGGACCCTTTCAGCTCTGCAGTACCAGCCAGAGTCCATGTAGGAAGGCCAGTCACAAGGGATGTGACCCTGCCACACAGGCAGCAGGTGCCCCCTTAATGCTTCTGGGCACAGGCACAATGTCAAGAAACACACAGCAGCCTGTGCTTACCCAGTGACAACATGGAAAAGTGCCTGAAGGCAGAAAGCTGCAGGCTGGGCCTTGCCAGACTCACTCTGTGACCTCAGACAAACCCCAGCTGTAATCTGGGCACCCACTTCCTTGGCTGGCAGACCTGCCTTCACAAGCCAGTTTGAGTGTCACCATCCGGTCCTCATTCCCTCCCCCTGGGGCAGACATCTTCTTGCTTACAGCTCCTGGGCTACTTATGGCTCTGTTGCTACTCTGCCCTCGGCAGATGGGTAGGGAAGGTAGGTGGTTTGTGGTTTTTATCCATCTTTGAAGCCCCAGGATCTAACAAAAAGCCAGTTCGGTGAGGGCAATCAGCTCCCGGAATAAATGAAGACCGTGTATTGTGTCCGGGCAAACGCCTGACAAACTGGAAGGGGCTTTACTGCTGTGAACCCACTGTCAGGAGCCCAGCCCATGGCTGGCTGAAGTGCTCGCTCGGGGACTGGCTGTCCAGCTGTTCACCCTCAGCCACAGTCCCCATCCTCGGCCTGCCCTGCTTCTTCTCACACAGGGGCTCACCCCTGCAAACTCCATTTCCTGGGCTTACACGCCAACAGGCTCATGGCTAGATCTGGCCAATGGGACCCACTGATAATACATTAGAGGACAGGCAGAGAGGGCAGCTTCTCCTTGCTCTTGTTTTGGATGTCACCTCTGCTGGTACATGTCACTTCTTGGGATTCAGTCCTGCCAGGCAGATCCTCCAACCGTGGCCTCAGCTCCCGAGCTCTGGGATCAGCCTCTCTCTAGGGGAGGTAGTGGCTTCCTGCTGTTGCCCATCTCTGGGTTGCCTACCCTTCCCATTTGCCTTTTCAGCTCTCCCAGCCCCTTTGCAAGTCATCGCATTAAATCCCCAATACTGGCCCACTGGGGTGGGCTGTCCTGCCTGGGCCCTGACTCGTGCACCTCTCTTCATCCCCATCTCACCAAACATGGCTTCTGCCCGAATCTCAGTGCTCTCCTTTCCCCAGTCAGACCCCAAATGAAGCAAACGCCACAGGCAGGATGGAGGTTGTTTCTTTATACAAAGGTAATCAACACCACGGACCCACCAGCATGCTGCCGCCGTCCACACCGGCCATCTCCCTGCTGCTGGGGCAGGGCAGGGAATCTGGGGTGGGGGGTCGACTGCAGGGAAGAAACCCAACAATACACTACACAAGCCTGGGGACTGCCAAGCACACCAGCTGGGAGCCCCCAAAGGGCAGACACAGACACACGGACACGAAAGCACCAAGCACTGCACACGATGACAGGAAGAAAGGCAGAGCTGGAGACAGCCATTGGCAGCCATTGGCAGCCATCGACAACCAAAGGGCTCTTCTCCCAGGTGTTCTCTGGGAGGCAGCACAGTGGGTGTGCAGAGCTTGGGACCTGGAGCCCAGAACCCCAGCTGTGCCGCTAAAGAGCTATGGGCTTTACATCACCACATAATGCTCTGCTTTCTGCATCTGTAAACTGGGGGTGATAAACTGTACCTCACAAATTGTCATAAGGATAAATGAGATGAAAACAGGGTAATAGATATCAAAGGACTCAGCACAGAGCCTGGCACATTGAGGTGTTCAGTAAATATATATATATGTATATATATATATTCTTGTCAGGAAAGTCTGAACTCAGAGAAGACCTTCTTCAGAAGGCCGGGATGTGAGACAACTTCCCTGGAAATCCTCTCAAGGAATCGGGACCCTTGAGCACTCCTTGGTGCCGGCAGCTCCCGGAGATCCCAGGGCCCCAGAATACACCGAGCCAGGGCAGCTGAGGGGGGCGGGGGGCTGGCCCCCCAGGGAGGAACCTGCAGAAGCTGAGGAGTTAGGGGTTGAACCAAAATGGTTCTGCACATAACACAGGCCAGAGGCAGGCTGGTAAGGAGGCAGGGTGGGCATGTGCCCGGGAGCAGAGGTTGGCCAGGGGGCCACCTTCTGGCCATTGGTGTGCTGCATCTGGGTGACAGGGTGGCCTGGCGACAGGTGAGGGTGGCAGCTCTGCGTGGGGTAGGAGCCGGGCACAGGATTCAGCCTGGAAGGGAGCAAGAGAGGACATGGTCATTCAACTGGGAAGGCCAAGGCGTGCAGCGGCACCAGCTGCCTTTTCCACGGAGGGGAAGCTTGGGGTGGCTGTGGTGCGTCACAGGGCCACGTGCTTCTGACGCTTTCTGTGACTAGCTCTAAGAACCAAGGGGGAGAAAGGTTCATCTCAACAGAACAGAAAACAGTGCCCAGGGAGGGAGGGGTCCACTCACGGCCATCCAGCAAGTAAGCAGCAGGGGGGTACTGGCCTGAGACCAAGGCTACTTGGCGGGGTAGCCTGCTCGTGACAGCTCATCAGCCAGGGGAGACGGGGACAGCAGGCCGCGCCTTTGTGGCCAGCTCAGCCATTCTCTCCAAAGGGAATGGCTCCACCTCTGGGCGAGGGAGGGCGCTAAGGGAATAACACAGGGCTTGGTTCCAGGCCTTGTCTGGTGTGAGAGTTTTGTTTTTGCCCATGGCCTAGATAAACACCTCAAAGGCCAGTCTGCCTCTGTGGAGTGGACACAAAGCTGGGAAGCACAAGAAATACTCAGGAATGAAGAGTCACAGCTGCACTCCTGGTTGGCAGGAACCACCATGACAGATGTGATGTGCTGTCTGTGCTGAGGCTAAAACCTGCCCCCTTCCCCCTGACCCCTCCACGTGGCTGGGACTAGGAATGGAGAGAGATTCTAAAGGTTCTGGCTCTCTGAAGTTCTGAATATGGAGAGCCAATGTCATGGCGCTGATGTCTGTGCAGATGGGGTGACAGGTATCTGTAGACATGTCAACACCTGACTCACAAATCAGCTGCTTAAGCACAGGTGCAGGCCACCCTAAAGCACTGTTTCAAATGGGATTTTAAAAAGCATGTATGAGGTCCTGGGTTCAATCCCTGGTACCTCCTTTAAAAAAAAAAATGCAGAGAGGCTTTGGCTGACCAGAATCTCAACAAAGTCTCCAGGGAGACAAAGCTGTGCAGGTGGCCATTAGTCTCTCAGCTGCCAAAATAAACCCTACGCTGGATACTGCTTGTGCCCCAATGCCAGTCCTGTCTGAAACATGATGTTCCGTTCTGGTGCCTGCAGCCAGGGTTGGGCATGAGGCCACGGGAGGCACGTGGAAGGGACCGAAAGAGCTGCCATCTCCCCAATCAAGATCTGCCTGCCCTGGGGAGGCAGGATCATTCCTGGCACCAGGTACCATGTTACAGGGAGGTCAATTTCAAGTCAGGGCAGAAGAATGTTCTGTCAGGGCTGCCATGGAGCGGGAGCTCCCAGCCATGGAGGGTGTTGAGTTAAGGCCTCGTCAGCAGCTGCAGTGGAGGGATTCCTTCACAGGGCGGGAGCTCACACCCCTCAACCCCCAGATTCTATGAGAACAATTAAATGCCACAAACCCATGGTATACCTAATTCTCAATTTAAACCGTCCCCTCCAAATTTAGACCCCAGGATTGATGTGCCAGAAGCAAAATAGGTGAGATTTACATTCTGGTTTTTCTCAGTTCCCCTCCCTGCCTTCCAGAGTGAAATGGCCAAAGGCTCCTGAGCTGGTGAAGGCTGAGAAGTGGCAAGGAGCAGCTTCCAATTCAAATCCTGGCATCCTGGCCAGTGTGGAGGGAAAAGCTGCTCCACAGCTGGCAGAGGGCAGAAAAGGGCCACTGACAAAGCACCCTGACTTCACAGCGTGTTCTTTCTTCCGGAGGGACTGCGGAGGGAAAGAAGAACTCCTAGGTTGGAAAGCCTTGGCATGGACAAAACACAGTGAAGAACACAATGGGCAGGTGATGTGGAACAGGGGAGGGGGGAGAAGTACCTGGAAGCAGGAGGCCCTGGGCTAGACTGGGCTTGTCCACTGATTCTTTGTCACCTGGAGAGAGACACTTGTCCTCTTTGGGCCTCCTCTATAAAATGAAGGAGTGAGGCTACATGAGCTCTGGCAGCTGGCCTAGCACTTTCTGTCTGTGAGTTAATGAGCCTGGACTTGAAGACAGTAAACATCACCTTATTTTGCTGGGTGGCCAAGAAAACTCTACCTCTTAAGTCCGCAGGGCTGCGCCACTTCTTAAGCAATTTAGTCAGCTGTGTGGACTGCTGCGCTTCTCAACAGTGCTAAATGCCAAAGCCCAATCCAACCAGCAAACGGCGCTTGTCAGCAGTGAGGAGTGGTTATTACGCTGGGGAGGGACCCCTGCCTACAGTCTGCCCACGAGTCATTCAAGATTACGCTCAAGTTCCTCAAAGGCCTTTCCTTGCCCATTCCGGCTCGGTCCCTACGTCATCGCAGCTGGGCAGACTCCAGAGTGTTCAGAAGCCATTTATGTGTAGATTTTCAAAGACCCTAGGCCAGGGCTGCACACACCCATTTCTTCATTCCTGGCGGCACTGAGCCAGCCACACCGTCTACAGGCCCTGGAATTGCTCTAGAGCAGGACTGAAGAGTTCTGTAACTTACTTGCGACTCTGGGCTGCCCTTCTCTCAGCTGAAGATCCTGAGATGTACTTGAACACTGATATCCTCCTCATCAGGCTGAAGGGGAACTTCTGATCGAGCTTCAGTGCCACCCGCTCTGAGAGGTCGATGGAATAGCAGTAAGTCAGGCCATCTGAGGTCAGCATATTAAGTCAAATTGGAGACATCTAAAGAGAGGCGGGCTGAACCCTAACCGTGGAATTCAGGTTCCACACTTATTCCATAGAAGCATTAATACTTATTCTACCAAAACACTGGCTGACTCAGGGGAAATCTAGAGTCCAAGTTTCTACTTTACCTCAGAGGGAAGGACTCTGGGAACATGGATAAGCAAAAGGGAAGGGCAGATGGGTGACAAACTTCACCTACCCCTACACCAACCCATCCCATCTCTTGAGCCCTCTTCTAACCCCTGCAATCAGTCATAAACCAGCACACACCAGGCAAAACCATGTTCCTTGCATGCAGCCCATGAGGTGGAGTGGGGGCTGAAGCAGGAGACTGTCCCCATACCCTCCTGGGGTCTCACACCTTCTTGTACTTCTGTCCCACTTACAATGCACCCAGCTTCAGTGGGGTCAAGTGAGCTCACATGGGTCTCTTTGCAATGCTTCCCCCACCCAGTCACCATCCCCAGCAACTCGATGGCATCCTGGTCACCTGACCTGTGCCAGCTTACCACTGCCTAGGCAGCCACAAAGATTCTGCCTTCATCCATCCTTTCAACAAATATTTAATGGACATCTATTGTATGCCAGGAACTAAGGCAAAAGTAATAAGCACCAGACAAGAAATAAGTAATTGGAGAAGAATAAGTGGTGATGAGTAAAAGTAGAGTGTGCTATGGAAAGCCATGCTGGGGTCCAGGGCTTGCCTGGGAGATTCAGGAAGGCTTTCTGAGGAAGTGATGTGCATCATGAGTAGCAATAACAAGAAGAGGGTGGTGGGGAAGAGACAGTTGCTCTCGAGGTAGACTCTTACTGGACTGCCACGGGCATTTGAGCAAGCAGTTCTGTGCTGGGCTGGACCGTCTCACTCATTACAGGACGTTTAGCATCCCCAGTCACTGCACGTGGTAACCAGAGATGCTCCAGCATATTTCTAGAAGCCTTCTGAGGGGCAGGGCAGTAGATTTCCAGATACTGATTCCAGGTGAGCACCAGCACTAAGGAAGTCAAAAGTTGCCATGGCTGATGATGCCAGAATGATCTCAAGAATCCATTCCACTTCTGACTCATGAAATAACTAATATCAGATGAGTCCTTCATTAAAAACTGTAAACCAGGACAAAATAGGTGAACCAATTATTTTCAGACTTTGGACAAGAAATACTGCAGGTCTGTGATGCCTAAGAAAAGGGAAACAAATGAAGAAGCCCCCAAGATTATGCTGGCTTTTTGTCTGAAGGCACTTTCCAAACTGCAGCACAGGAAAGAAGAGAATCCAAGGAGAGTATAGCTAATCTTGCTGAATTGGAGAGACAGACCAACACTGGGAGAAGATGAAGTGGTTGGGATTTACAGGGCAGAGTAATGGAGAGGAGGGAGCTGTTCAGAGAAGGAGTTCCAGAAACCTACACAGGGGCTCCCTGAGTCTTTAGCTGAATACTAAGGTGCATGGGCACAGGTTGAGACTCCATAGGCCAGGCAGAGAACAGTTACCAGAGACACAACAAGTACTAGGGAGCTGAGAGCTGAATAACTACTGGAGCTCACACAGGGGAGCACATGCTTGAGTTCCAGCCAGCCAGAGCAGAGAGACCTCAACTGAACACCAGAGCATTCAGAAGAGAACTCCACAAAGGCTAAGCTTTAAGAGTAAGGCTAATAGAGTCACTGAATAAATCCAGACCCCACAAACAGAGCTTGACAGCAAACCTCAAACTTGGAAATTGAACCCCTACCTCACACCACATACAAAAATTAACTCAAAATGGATCAACAATCTATATGTAATGGCTAAAACCATAAAAACTCTTAGAAGAAAACATAGGGGAAAATCTTTAGGACCTTGTATTAGGCAATGGATTCTTAAGATATGACACCAAAAACATAAGCAACAAAAGAAAAAAAATAGATAAATTGGGTATCAAAATAAAAATTTTTGGGTGGGGGAAGGATAGAGGGAATGAGAGGTGACTGCTACGGGGTGTGGAGTTTTTCTTTTTGAATTAATGAAATTGTTCTAAAAATTTTTTGTGGTGATGAATGCATAATGTTGTGATAAAGCCATTGATTGTAATAAATAATAAAAAAAAAAATTTTTTTTGTGCATCAAAGGATGCTATCAAGAGAGTGAAGACAACCTATAGAATGGGAGAAAATATCTGGAAATCATATTTCTGATAAGGGTTTAATATCCAGGATATATAAGGAACTCCTACAACTCAACAACAAAAAGACAACCTAATCAAAAAATAAGCAAAGGACCTGAGTAGACATTTTCCAAAGAAGACATACAAAGTACCAGCAAGCACATGAAAAGATGCCCAATGTCATTAGCTATTAGGGAAACGCACATTAAATCCACAATGAAATACCACTTTATACCCACTGGATAGCTATTTAAAAACAAAAAGTGAAAATAACAAGTATTCGTGAGGATATGGAGAGATTATAGCCCTAGTATATTGCTGGTAGGAATATATGAAGGTGCAGCTGCTGAGATTTTCCTCAGTTTGGCAGTTCCTTAAAAAGTTAAACATAGACTTACTGTATGACCTGGCAATTCTACTCTTAGGTGTATACCCAAAAGAATTGAAAATAGGGACTCAAACAGATACTTGTACACCAATATTCATATAGCATTATTCACAATAGCCAAAAGGTGGAAACAACCCAAGTGTCCATTGACAGATGAATGGATGAAAAAATACGAATACAGTGGAATATTATTCAGCCATAAAAATGAAGTTCTGAAGACATCATGTTGAGTGAAATAAGCCAGACACAAAAGGACAAACATTGTATGATTCCTTTTATATGAAATACCGAGATATGAGGTTATCAGGGGTTGGGGAGGGGGAGAATGGGAAGTTATTGCTTAGTAGGTACAGAGTTTCAGTTCAAGGTGATGAAAAACTTTTGTAAATAGTAGTGATGGTTGCACAGCATTGTGAGTGTAATTAATGCCACTACGAATTGTACATTGAAAATGGCTAAAATGGCAAATTGTAGGTTATATATATTTTACCACAATTAAAAAAAATTCATGTCTGTGTCTCTAGACAAAACAAATATTAATAGTAAATATAAAAGTAAATTGCTCCCTGAGCCAGTAGCCTCATCTGTAAAGTAAGGATAATAGCACCTCATAGAGTTGGTGTGAGGAGCAGAGCCACTTTGATATATAAAGCATATGGCACTTTGATATATAAAGCATATGGCAAGCTCTATGTAAGGGCTTATTATTTGGGGAGAAAAATTGAGAAATAAGAAAAAGAAATAAAAATCACCTGCAGTCACATACACAAGTTTCAAGCTGATCCGCAAGTAAATTAACAAAACTAAAGGAAAACAATAAAATCAGCACTCAACAACATAGCATTCACAGTATTCAGAATAAAATTAAAAACTACCATACGTGGAAAGAAGCAAAAGAACAGGATTCATAACCAGGAGGAAAATCTGTCAACAGAAACAGACCCAAAAATGACAGAGATGATGGTATTAGCAGAGAAGAATTTTAAAACAGCTATTATAAATACATTCAAGTATTTAGAGGAAATATACATAATGAAGGAACAGATAAGGGATCTCAATACAGAAATGAAAACTAAAAAATAACCAAATGAAACTTCTCACACTGAAATATACAACATGTGAAACGAAAAATACTGCATGATTTAATAGCAGATTAGACACCGCAAATGAAAAGATCACTGAACTTGCAGACAAGGTAATAGAAACTATCCAAATTAAAGTGCAGAGAAAAAATTAACAGAGCCTCAGTGACCTGTGGAACAATATCAAACAGTTTAACGTAGGTATAACTGGAGTTCTAGAAAAAGAAGAGAGAATAGGATAAGAAAAGATACTTAAAGAAATAATGACCACAAATTTTTAAGATATGGTGAAAATCCTCAATTCACAGATCCAAGAAGATCAATGAACTCCAAACATAGGCACAAAGAAAGCCATTCCGAAGCACATCATGATTAAATAGCTGAAAACCAATGATAAAGAAAAAAATCTTGAAAGAAGTCAGAGAAAAACAACACATTACATAGAAAGGTACAATAAGATGGCTGCTAACACAGTGCAAGCCAGAAAACAATGTAATCACACCTTCTGAAACGGAACTCTAGGGGGATCAGAGAAGGCTAGAAGTCTATATTTAGTGAAATAAAGGCATTTTCAGACAAATAAAAGCTGAGAGAATTTGTCACCAGCAGACCTGCTATACAAGAGATGTTAAAGGAAGTTCTATAGACTAAAGGAAAATGATATCGGCTAGAAACTTGGATCTATACAGAGGAAAGGAGAACCTCAAGTGGCAAATTTGTGGGTAAATGTCTAGTAATTTTTAAATTAAAACAAAAATCAACTGTTTAAAGTAATAACAACACATTCTGAGTTTATAACATAAGTAGAAGTAAAATGTATGACAACAATAACCCAAAGTATAAGAAGAAAGAAAATGAAAATGCACTGCTGTAAGATACTTACATTATATATGAAGTGGTATGTTATTTAAATGTAGTCTGTGATAAGCTAAAAACGTATACCATAAACCCTAGAGCAACTACACACAAAAATAAAACAAGGAGATATAGCTAATAAGCAAGGAGAGGAGGTAAGATTAAACATTAAAAAACAATCAATTTTTGATTGAAAAAATTGAGGGGAAAAAGTAACAAAGAACATTTAGGACAAATGGAAACCAAAGAGAAAGCTGGCAGACCTAAACCCAACCATATCAGTAATTACACTACATATAAATGGGCTAAACACAGCACTTAAAAGGCAGAGATTGTCAGATGGGAGAACCACCAAATGTTATCTACAAAAAACACTTTAAATATAGATACAGATATGTTAAAAATAAAAGAATGGAAAAAGATATGCCATGTAAGCACTAATTATAATAAAGTTGGAGTAACTATATTACCAGACAGTGTAGATTTCAGGGCAAAGAGTATTACCAGAGATAAAGAGGGTCAATTCATAATGATAAAAGTGTCAATTCATCAAAATGACATAACAATCTTGAAAGTGAATACACCTAATAACACATTACATAGAAAGCTTCAAAATATATGATGCAAAACCTGACAGAACTGAAAGGAAAATAGACAAATCTACAATTTCAGTTGGCAAGTTCAACACTCTTCTCTTAGTAATTGCTAGAACAAACATAAGGCTATAGAAGACTTGAACAACATCAATACCTTGACCTAACTGTCACATGCTGGGCCAGAGAATCAGTTTAAAAGGACTGCAATCTTACAAAGAATGTTCTCTGATTACACAAAATTAAATTATAAATCAGTAACAAAAAGAAATCTGGGGGTAGCGGATGTAGCTCAAGCGGTTGAGTGCCTATTTCCCATGTACGAGGTCCTGGGTT
>JAQZBX010031464.1:0-19216 GCA_029593785.1 Cabassous unicinctus | reverse complement strand
AGATTCTCCCATTCGGAACAAGATTTCCTCCGGAAGCCAGGAGAAGCCCCGGATATTCTCTAGGGACCTTAACATTGGGCCCTCCTGGGGGATTGATGGGTGGCGTAATCAATCAAAACAGCAAACAGCTGGGACTCCTCCCACGCCATTAGTAAAGGGACGGAATAAACTGGTTTAAAAAGCAAGCGCAAAGGCCTTTTGCGCACTTTTTCTCTCTCTCTCTTGCCTTCGCCCTGTCCTGGTGCCTGTTCGTGCCTTACTCAGATCTTCTTCACCCCCGCCTGGATCACTAAGCAAGTAAACCTGGAGATTTATAATCTATAATGGCAAATTGTATTCTCTAAATCAGCCCTCTTTATCACTCTTCAGCCCCTTCCTCTCTACCTGGGACCCAGGATCTGTTATTTTCTCCCATTTCTCCTCCCTCCCTACCTTAATAAATTACTGGCCTAATCAACATGGTGTGCTCTTGAAATTCATTTCCTGCAGTTTAGCCAAGGACCAAGACAAAATCTGGTTACACCAAGTTCATTCCCCCTGCCCCTGGTACCTCAAAAAAAAGGGGGTGGGGGCAGTAACATATTCAAATCACTACCTCCATACCATTTTGGTAAACAATTTCCTTTCTAATTGTAGAAGATCAAGTGAAGGTTTATTTTACCCTCTGCAGAGGTTAAAACAGAGTCTACAGATTCGGAGATGCCAAAACAGAGCTTTCAGTCAACATTTTAGTTCTTCATTCTTAAATATGAATGTAAAAAGAACACCATATAATGAGGAAAGCTTCAAATATGAAGGAAGAGACCAGAAGAATCAGAATAATGGAAATTGGAGGAAACAAAAACAAGGCCAGGAATAAAAGAAAACGTCAAAGAAACAATAATTAATATTTTCAGAGAACACTGAGATTATAGAACATCCATGAAAGAAGAGGAAATAATTTTCAAAAGAAGGAGGTAAGCAGAGAGTTCTGGTAGACCCAGATGGCAAAGACAGACATTCCATTATGTCATTTCCTCAAAGAATCTTTGACCAACTAGCAAAAACTGATAAGCCATCTTCCTCAAAATTCCAGAACAGAATTAAAGGGTTGCATTAGTGCTGAATCAAGACAATACAGCTTTAAAAACCATGGGAGAAGCTGATGGTACTCTTGCTAAATGCTTTTGCAACCCCTCCCAGGCATGGTGTGGAGCCAGCCCTGACTCCCATTGTGAGGGAGCAGAGTAATCCCCTGGGGTACCTGTATGTCATTGCCAATTTACCCAACAGAAGCCTGAAAGACTGAACCAGTACACTTGCCTTGGGCTCACCCTCCCAGAACTTGTCCTGCAGGCAAAGGTAGCTTGCAGACGGCTAAAACAGTATAAGGAACAATTAAGCCAAAGAAGCCTGGGACAAAGGATTACTTGCATTAATTCACACAAAAGAGAACCCAGGAGGAAGAAAAGTCTATTTCATAGGGAGAAAAGAGGGCAATGGAACTCCTGTAAATGGGGTGTGATGGTAAGCTCATGTGTCAAGCTGGCTAGGTTATGAGGTCTGGTTGTTTGATTAAGCAAGCACAGGCCCAATTGTTACTGTGTGGATATTTCATGGATTTAAGTCATCAGTCAATTTCATGAGTAGATGATGGCATCTACAATCAACAATGGAGGTTGCTTTCAACAACTGCTAAAAGTCTCATCCCATCAGTCAAAGGCCTTAAACAGAGAACAGATGATTTCAGGAGTTAAGAAAGAATTTCTATCTCTACTTCGGCTAAGCCAGCTTCTTCTGGGAATTCATCAAAATCTTCATCAGCATTCCCAGCTTGCAGCCTGCCCTATAGAATTTGGATTTGCCAATCCCAACAGTCATGTGAACCAATTCCTCTAAATCTTTTAATACTTACATGATATGTATATCATGATATGTATATATCTCCCATGGGTTCTGTTCCCTTGGAGAACCCTAATTAATATAAGGGAGAATTTCTAAGGCCACCAGCAAACACAAGCCCAGGACAAGCAGCAGCCTCCACCAAGGCTCAGATTAAATGGAGAGGATCCTGCACTTCACATTTGCCTGGGGTTCATCTGCTTGATAGGAGTGCTGAATTCTGAAGGAGACAACTAGTCAAAGTAAAGCCAATTTGCAAAGACTGTTAAAGGTGTTCTTTTGCCTTGGTTTCTTTGTTTTTGTTAGCTTGTGGCATTTAAAGATAAAAACTTAAGGAATAGAAAGCTCAGGGACTAAATCCCAGAATTATCACTTTAAAACAGTAAAACAAACAGTATGCAACAAAAGATTACAAGACAAACATGATAAAAATTGAGAAACCATCAACAGAGAAGACCAGACTTTAGATACACCAGAAAAAGACTTTTAAAAATTACCCATAATATGTTCAAGGAAATAAAGGAAAACGTTGAGAAAGAATTAGAGAATATAAGGAAAATAATGAATGAACATGAGAATCTCAATAGAGAGAGAAATTTTAAAAATCAACCAAAAAACATCTGCAGCTGAAAACCATGATAACTGAAAGGCAAGTCCCTTGATAGGTTCAATAGCAGATTTGAGCTGGCAGGAAAAAGAATCGGTGATCTCAAAACCAAGACAATATAAATTATTCAGGCTAAGGAGCAGAAAGGAAAAAGGAAAAAACAAAACAAAACAAAACACCAAACACAGTCTTAGAAGACCTTATGGTATGACTTTATGGCATATACCAATATATGAATTATGGAGTACCATTAGGAGAACATAGAGATATAGGGGCAGAAAGAATATTTAAAGAAATAAAACTTTTTATTTCTGTAGGGTTGGTAAAAAGAATTATAAAAGGATACAATGAACAACTGTATGCCTAAAATTAGATAACCTAGATGAAATAGACAAATTCCTAGAAACACACAAACACCTACAGTGACTCAAGAAGAAACAGAAGATCTCAACAGACTAATAACTAGTAAAGAGATTGAATCAATAATCAAAAACCTCCCAACAAGGAAAAACCCAAGATTAGATGGCTTCACTGGAGAATTTTTTTTTTTTAAGATTTTATTTATTTCTCCCCCACCCCCTCGTCGTTTGCGCTCACTGTCTGCTCTCTGTGTTTATTTGTTGTGTGCTCTCTGTGTCTGCTCATCTTCTTTTTTTAAGGAGGCACCAGAAACCAACCTTGGGACCTCCCATGTGGGAGGGAGGGACCCAATCGCTTGAGCCACCTCTGCTCCCTGCTTGTTGTGCCTTTCATTGTGTTTCCTTGTTGTGCCTGCTCGTTGCATCATCTTGCTGCATCATCTTGTTGCGTTAGATCACCAGGCCAGCCTGTTGCATCACCCCACTGTCTTGCTTGTCTTCTTTAGGAGGCACACCGCGAACCAAACCCAGAACCTCCCATGTGCTAGGCGGGTGCCCAATTGCTCGAGCCACATCCACTTCCCTTCACTGGAGAATTTTAACAAACATTCCAAGAAGAATTAACACCAATCATGCTCAAAGTCTTCAAAAAATTTGAAGACAAGGGAACATACCCTAACTCATTCTATGAGTCCAAAACTACCCTAATACCAAAGCCAGGAAAAGATACCACAAAAAAAGAAAATTTCAGATCATTCTTCTTTATGAATATAGATGGAACAATCTTCAAGAAAATATTTACAAACCAGATAAACATCACATTAAAAAATTAGATACCATGATCAATTGGGATTTATCCCTGGTGTGCAAGCATGGTTCAACATAAGAAAAATTAATTAGTATAATACACAACATTAACAGAATGAAGGCAAAAAACCACATGATCAACTCTATTGAAGGAGAAAAAGCATTTGCAAAATCCAGGGCCCCTTCTTGAAAAAAACACTCAGAAAGTTACGAACACAAAGAAATTTCAACACAATAAAGGGAATATATGAAAACCAACTGCTAACATTATACTCAATGGTGAAAGGCTTAAAGCATTCCCTTTAGATTACGGACAAGACAAGGATGCCCACTGTCGCCACTATTGTAGTAGAAATCCTAGCCAGGGCAACTAAGCAAGAAAAAGAAATAAAAGGTATTCAAATAAAAGGAATGGAAGAAGTAAAACTTCCTCTATTTGTAGATGACATGATTCTATATATAGAAAATCCTGAAAACCACAACAAAGCTCCTAGAGCTAATAAACAAATTCAGCAAAAGTGGCAGGACAAAGTATCAACATGCAAAAATCAGTAGCCTTTCTATATACTATGAACAATCTTAAGAGGAAATTGAGAGAGAAAAATGCTTTTACAATGACAACTAAAATATCTAGGAATAATTTAAACCAAAGAAATAAAGAACTTATACATGGAAAATTTTTAAATATTCTCGAAAAGGTATCAGAGAAGTATTAATAAATGGAAGGATACTCTATGTTCATGGATTGGAAGACTAACTACTGTTAAGATGACATTTCTACCTAAAGTGATTTACAGACTTAAAACAATCCCAATCAAAATTCCAACATCCTCCTTTGCAGAAATGGAAAAGCTAATCATCAAGCTTATATGGAAGTATAAGGGGCCCCAAATAGCCAAAGCGATCTTGAAAAGAAAGAATGAAGTTGGAGGACTCAAACTTCCAATTTTAAAACTTATTATAAAGCCACAATAATCAAAACAGTATAGTACAAGCACAAGGATAGACATATATATCAACTCTCAAGCTGAGAGTTCAGAAGTAAACCCACTCATCTATGGCCAACTAATTTTTTCCCCCTAAGTTGAAAAGTATTTTTTCATTGAAGATATTTTCATATACCATATTAGTGGAATCAATTTCCCTCCCCTCCCAAGATGAAGCCAAGTTCCTATCTTATAAAAACATTCATGTAACACCCTCAACATTTTCATGTTACTCTCTTTTTCAGTCCCTGAGGATTTGAGTGCGGATGCTGTCCTTTTCAGAAACTGTACTACATAGTAAGCCAGCTATGGGTGATAGACACTCAGGGACTTCACTATGTGCAGCAGTAATAACACGTTCAACAAGAAAATGTTGTGCTCTTCTTTTACTGGTAAGGCAAATCTATTAATTATACTTCCCAATATTTCCAGTAATTCTGCTATGCCATTGTGATGCTGTTTTATAAATAAACATATAAAATACATATTTATCTGTTTTCTGATGTAAGCTCTTAAGCCCAAGAATTTTCCATAGATTCTGTGAAGGGTAGTTGTAAGAAAATCTCTCTCCTGAGGATCTTCACTGTCAAAGAGAACTAAAAGCTGCAATACAAACTTATGATCAATATATGATCAATATATTTCTTCGCTATATTAGGTTAGAAGTCTGGAGACTCTAAAAATCTTAAGAAAAATTCATAAACAAGCTGTAGATGAGGCCAGCCTGCTTCTAATGTTGGCTCATCTTCCTCTGGGTCAAATTCTGCTCCCATAGTATTGGAAGAAGGTGGTAATATTCCAAACATGTAAATTGCAAACATATGGACAACTTCTGGGTAAATAGGCTCTGTGAGCACATTCCAATTATGTGTGATATATTCTACCATTTCACTTAAAGAAGCTCGTTTTACTTCCTTCTACTTCAGTTCACTTAGTGGATTGGAAATAAAGTAAAAAAGGACACAACACTGATTAACTTCTCAATAAAAAACTTCTCCTGCTCAGCAGGAGGAACATATCTTAAAGATGGTAGTTTGTGAAGTTCTCTATTATTGTTGATGCTAAACCTGGAAGAATTTTGCCATTTGTCTTTCTTCACTATGGGCCGAGGGGCTGGTACTTTTATTAGATACTGCAGACTGGGGAAGAGCAATACATTTTTTCCTACTGGGAATCTTCAATTCTATTGTGTCTGGTCCTTCTCTCGAACTTTTTCTACTTCTCCCTGCTTTTGGTCAATCTTTCTCTTTCTTGCTTTTATTTGGCATGGCTGGTGCAGGCCACAGTTCCTGCCACTGCTGGCCCCCCGCAGCACCGCCCCCACCCCAGCTGCACACACTCATCCTCACTTCCCCTTTCCCAGAACCCACAGGTTGTAGCAGCCGAGGCGGCAGCAGCAGCCCAACTGATTTTTGAGAAGGACTTGGCACACTTGTCTCTTCAATAAGTGGTGCTGGGAAAACTGCATACCCATTTGCAAAAGAATAATGATGGGGGAGAGGCAAGAGGGGAGCTGAGTAAGGAGCCCCAAGAGTCAGCAGGGCAACCCAGTGCTATCTAAAGCACCTGTTTCAGGGGACCAGAACAAAAGACCATCCTACAACATCCTTGAAAGAATGGAAGGAAGAGACTGCCCATCTGCAGTGAAGCTGCATGAGTAGAGCACTCCACAGCACAGAGGCTAGTTCCCATCCTCAATAGGCATCGGAAGCCACCTCGGGAGCTATTCTGTGGTTGGAGTTGGAAGCTCCATTTCCCAAAAACAGGGGAGGAAGAGACGGTTGGCCATCAACTTCAGCTCCTGATTAGTAAATTTGGCTGTCTAAAGTATAATCCTAAGAACAGCTAAAGTTTGAACCTGTCCAAGTCAGAAAGAGGCTAGTAGCCACCATTTTAATTCCACCCCTGGCAGAAGGGGAAGGAGGGCTAATTGAAAATTACAGTGATGCTAGGGACCAGCTTCTCTCCACCAAGATTGGGATTGCAGCTGTAGCCTAGGCTCCAGCCCCAACTCTGGCAGGGAGGAAGCTGGTGGGACCTATACCATCCCCTTTAGGTAACTGTAGGCGCTTTAGCTAGCACAGACTGAATAGTCGGACACCTGGGGCTCCATTCCCACATCCCAATAGGATATAAGAAGAGCTGTGTTTCCTCACCTATCTGGGCAACTGTAGGCACTTTCAGTCAACACAAACTGGTTGAGGATCTTCGATTCCATTTCCACCCCTCCATGCCCATAGGATAGGAGGGGGATAACATTTCTTCAGCCTCTCTGGGCAACTGCAGGCACTGTTGGCATGAACAGACTGAATACTTGGACACCTATAGCTCCATCCTTGGCCCCCAATAGGATAGAAGGGGAGCTGTGTTTCCTCAGCCTCTCCAGGCAAATGCAGGTGCTTTCGACCCACATAAACTGGTTTGCTAGCACTGTTATTAGTCAGCCAAAAAGGGTGCTGATACAAAGTACCAGAAATTTCTTGGCTTTTATAAAAGGTATTTATTTGGAGTAAAAGCTTACAGTTACAAGGTCCTAAAGAATCCAACTCAAGATTACTTCCTCTCCAAACTCTGCTGCCACGTGTTGAAGCAAGATGGCGGGCAACATCTGCAAGGGTTCAGCCTTCCTCTTTCCTCTGAAGGATCTGTGGACCCAGTTTCTTCAGATCTCAGCTGTAGGCTGGCATATGGCTCAGCTGTTCTGTTCTCTTGAGCTGCACACTATCAGGCAAATGGCTCAGCTTTCTCCCGGGTCCAAGGGTCCCAGGATCAAAGTTCTCTCCTCTTCCATGTCTATAGAGCTATCTCTATTCCTGTGTGTTTGCTTCTGTGTGTCTCCTTGATTGTCTGTTTATATAGCCCACGAAGGGGATAGGAACTCAAATTGAGTTACACTCTACTTATGTGGTCAAATCAAAGCCCTAATCTTAAGATAATTTAATCAAAGACATCATAGCTGAATCTAATACAATCAAAGGGTATCACACCCAGAGGAACCGACTAGTTTACAAACATAATCAATATCTCTTATTGGAATTCATAAATAACATCCAACTGCCACAAGCACCTTCAATGCCACCTCCACCCCTGACCTCCCCCACATAGGACAGGATGTGGCTGGTGTTTCCTCAGCCTCTCAGGGCAAATGCAGACACTTCTGGCCTGCACAATCTTGATTGTTGGGCGCCTGTGGCTCCACCCTCATCCCCGAAAGGACAAGAGTGGGGGTGGTGTTTCCCCAGCCTCTCTGGGTAACTGCAGGTGCTTTTGGCCCATACAGACTGAATAGTCAGACACCTGTAGCTCCATCCCTGCTCCCAAGCAGGATAGGAGGGAAGCTGTATTTCCTCAGCCTTTCCAGGCAACGGCAGGTACCTTCAGCCTGCACAGACTGGACTGGTGGGTCCCTGTGGATCCATCCCGCCCCCAAATACGATAGGAGGGGGCTGGTGTTTCCTCAGCCATTCTGAACAATGGCAGGCACCTTTGGCTCCCACCTTTGGTGGGAGCCTGAGGATCCACCTCCACCCCCTAATAGGACAGGAAGAGACTGGTGTTTCATCAGCCTCTCTGAGCAATGGTAGTACTTTCAGCCCACAGAGACCTAACTGTTGGGTGCCTATATAACCATCCCCAACCCCCAACAGTATAGGAGGGGACTGGCACTTCCTCAGCCTCTATGGGCAACAGCAAGCACTTTTGGGCTACATGGACTGAACTGTTGGGTGCTTGTGGTTCCAACCCCACTCCCTAGAAGGCAGAAGGGACAGAGCTCCCTCATGCAGGCGCATTCAACCCACATGGATTAGATTGCTGGGCAGTCCGGAGGGTCCAACCACTCTCCTGGTATGGGAGGACAGAGGCCGGTGCTACATCAGTCTATATGGGCAACTGTGGTCATTTTAGACTGTATGGCATAGATTGTTGCCCACACCTGCAGCTCCATCCCCACCCCAGGCAGGGGAAGAAGGGGCATGAACCTTCATCAGTCTCTCTGAGCAACTACAGACAGTCTTCGCTTGCATGACTTGGATTATTAAACATGGCTGCAGCTCTGTCCTTACCCCTAGCAGAGGATAGGAAAAGCTTCATCAGTTCGTGGGGTAAAGTGGGCAGCTTAAGTCTCTACAGTTTACACCAGTAACTACATCCTCAGCTCCTATTACACAACCAGCAAGGGAGAAAGGGCAAGAAGGCCCTAGACTAAAGGGAGAAACCATGTCCAGAATAAATACATCTAGGAAGCCAAATGCCAAGACACCAAAAAAAAATTACAATGCATACCAAGAAACAGGAAAATGTGGCCCAGTCAAAAGAACAAGATAAGCCTACAGATGACATAAAGGAGTTGAGACAACTAATCACAGATATTCAAACAAATCTCCTTAATAAATTCAATGAGATGGCTAAAGAGATTAAGGATATTAAGCAGACAATGGATGAGCACAAAGAAGAATTTGAAAGCATACACAGAAAAATAGCAGCTCTTATGGGAATGAAAGGAACAATACATGAAATTAAAAATATACTGGAGGCATATAACAGCAGATATGAGAAAGAAGAAGAAATGACCAATGAGCTTGAAGACATGGCCTCCAAAAGTGAATATATAAAACAACAGATGAAGGAAAGAACGGAAAAATTGAACAGGGTTCTCAGGGAACTAAATGACAGCAAGAGATGTGCAAACATACGTGTAATGGGTGTCCCAGAAAAAGAAGAGAAGGGAAAAGGGGCAGAAGGAATATTTGAAGAAATAATAGTAGAAAATTTCCCAACCCTATCGAAGGACATAGATATCCATGACCAAGAAGCACAACATACTCCCATCCAAATAAATCTGAATACACCAAATCCAAAACACACACTAATCAGAATGTCAAATGTCAAAGACAAAGAGAATTCTAAGAGCAGCAAAAGAAAAGTGATACATAACATACAAGGGATACCCAATAAGATTAAGTGCCAATTTCTCATCAGAAACCTTAAAGGCAAGATGACAGTGGTATGATATATTTAAGATACTGCAAGAGAAAAACTGCCAGCCAAGAATCTTACATCCAGAAAGACTGTGTTTGAAAAGTGAGGGCAAGTTTAGAATATTCATAAACATACAGAAACTAAGAAAGTGTGTAACCAAGAGACGGGCTTTGCAGGAAATAGAAAAAGGAGTGCTATAGCCTAAAAAGAAAATACAGGAGAGAGGCTTGGAAGATAATCTAGAAATGAAGATACCAGTAAAAGTATAAAAAGAGGGATGAAAATAAAATGACAGATAAAACACGAAGGTCAAAATGGGTGAAATAAGAAGTGCCTGTACAGTAGTAACATTGAATGTTAATGGATTAAACTCCCCAAACAAAAGACACAGGCTGGCAGAATGGATAAGAAAATATGAGCCATCTATATGCTGTCGACCAGAGACTCATCTTAGACCCAAGGATACCAATAGATTAAAAGTGAAAGGCTGGAAAAAGATATTCCATGCATACAGCAACCGAAAGAAAAAAATAAGCTGGAGTACCTATACTTATATCGGATGAAACAGACTTCAAAAGCAAAACTGTTATTAGAGACAAGGAAGGACATTATGTATTAACAGAAGGGGTAATTCACCAAGAAGAAATAACGATCATAAATATATATGCACCTAACCAGGATGCCCCACATACATGAGGCAAACACTGGCAACACTGAAGAAAGAGATCTCTACAATAATAATGGGAGACTTCAAGACTTCAATATGGCACTTTCAGCACTGGCTAGAACATTTGGGCAAAGGATCAATAAAGAAACATAGAGTTTGAATAAAATGATAAATGGGGTCAAGGATTGTGGGAATATGGTGACAGACTAACAGGCAGAGCTGAATGCTCTCACAAAAACTATGGAAAAAGAGCCAAAAGCTGTCCGAGGGACCTGCTTTGGAGTTCAGCAGACCAGAACATTGCTACACAACTCCCAGGAGGGCAAGGAACAGAGAGACAAAGTAGCCAAAAAGAAAAAACATGAGTTACCAAGCCCCGTGGCAGCCAGGAAGGGCTCCCCTTCCCTAGCCCCAAGATATGAAGCTGGGGTAAACCCCCTGTCTCACTGTAGCCAACTGAGGGGGGAACAGACATCTTCCTCTCTTTCAGCTGTTTCAAGAGAAAAGGTAGGGGAGATTGGTGTGCTTTCCTTCAGTGAATCTGGCCAGCAGTGCCTGCTTTGACTCTCCTACACAGGAACACAGGAAAGCCAAGACTGAAACACCTCCATGGAAAGATGTGCTGACTAGCACCATCTGCTAGCTGGTCTGGAAACTGCATGGACAAAAATTGTTCACACTCTCTGTATACAACCCCCGGGAAAAAATCTGCACCCCATTAGTGAATCCCTGGCCCAATTTTGGAAACTTAAGTTGGGAAATTTTAAAGACTAAGTTGAACCAAATATCAAAGAAGAGCTGTGGGAATAAAAATAGGTAAGAGAGAGAAATTAGCCATCAGAGTAAACACACAAAAATATTCAGATGCCTAGACATCAGAAAAAACTTACAAGCCATACTAGCAAACAGGAAGAGATGGCCCAGCCAAAAGAACAAACCAAATAACCTGAAGAAATACAGGATTTAATAAAATTAATCAGTGATAATCATACAACTCTCCTAAATCACTTCAAACAATTTAAAGAACACATGACTGAAGAAATAAAGTATATTAAGAAGACACTGGGAGAGGATTAAAGAACAATTTGAAAGTCTGCAAAGAAAAGTAACAGCCTTTATGGGAATGAAAGATACGAAAGACGAGATTAAAAATATACTAGAGGCACATAAGAGCAGATTTGAATTGCCTGAAGACAGAATTAGTGATTCTGAATTGGAAAAGACAGGAGAAAGGAAAAAGAAGAGAATGGAAAAAACGGAATGGAGTCTCAGGAAATTGAATGACAATGCAAAATGCATAAATATTTGCAATATTGGTGTCCCAGAAGGGGAAGACAATGGAAAAGGGTTAGAAAGAATATGTGAGGAAATAATGACTGAGAACTTCCCAACCCTTATAAAGGACATAAATATCAACATTCAAGAAGGACAACGCACCAAACAGAATAAATCAAAATAGACCTACCCTGAGACACCTACTATTCGGAATGACAAATATCAGAGATAAAAAAAGGATTCTGAAAGCAGCAAGAGAAAAGGAGAGCATTACATACAAGGGAAACTCAATAAGATTAAGTGCCGACCTCTCATCAGCAACCATGGAAGAGAGAAGAAAGTAGTAATGATGTATTTAAGGCACTGAAAGAGAAAAACTGCCAGCCAAGAATTCTATATCTGGCAAAGTGATCCTTCAAAAAAGACGGTGAGTTCAAAGTATTCACAGACAAACAAAAAAAGAGAATACATTACCAAAAGACCAGATTTGCAAGAGGTACTAAAGGAGGTGATGCAGCCTGAAAGGAAAAAACAAGGGTGAGAGATTTGGAGAAGAGTTTAGAAATGAAGATTATTATGGAAGGGTAAACTAAAGGATAAGAAGACAGACAATGGAACAATATGACAACAGAGAGCCGAAGAACAAAATGGATGAAGCAATTAGAAGTTATCAAGTAGCCCTTCACAATATCCAAAGAACCCTGAAATATGGAAAGAAGACCCTTTTGGGCAAGAACACTCCAGAAGCAGCAGAAAGTGGTACAGAGGATTAAAAGGAGTGAATCAGCAGCAGAAGTAACAGATTTCTCACAAAAGTCAATTCCTGACTATGATTTTAAAAGTGATGAGATTGTTGCTGTTTGTGCAGCTATTGCTGAGAAACAGAAGAAGCTTCAACAAATGAAACAATGGTTATTGTGTCTGCTTCTGGGACTGTAGAAACTGTGACTGAGAAAGAAGATGTTGCTCCAACACCAGATGCCTCTGTTTTTATCAAAGCCTGATGAAGGAAAATACATAGCATGAATTATTTGAATCTATCTTTTTTGATTATTATTCTTTAAAGTTTTAGACATAGGGACATTTATTCTGGAGAAACAGGGCAAAACTCCTGTTTGTAAGATAAATTTTTTAGATGAAGCATATAAATCTAAATGGTAGCATTACTGTATAGTGTTTGGACTTTAAAATGTTGACTCATTACTTTTATGATAAAGGAAATAAATGAATGCTTTCTCTCCTAGAAATTTAGTGCTGTTACTATTCACTGTTTTCCTTGCTTCTGTAATTTTGTCACAAGGCTTAAATCTTTTTAATATTCATTTTGATTCAAAGTTGTGGTTTGTTATATGTGGAATCTTTGAAAGTTCAGCCAAAACTGCATGTAAATGTGAACATTCTTAAGTATCTCTTAATCTTGACGTGTGCTTACTTTTTTGGCTTTAAAGAAGTTATAACAATGGTAGTTGCCTCCGTCAGTATTTGTTAGATATGTGAAGTACTGATAAATGTCACAATGATGGTCTTATTTTTTAGATTATTACTGTAGGTAGGTTAGTTCTTTCCACAAGTGAGTCATTTCTCAAATGTGCATTTTTCAAATGAGTGGATTTTACAGATCCATAATAAATTGTACTGCTACATTAAAAAAAAAAAATAGGGGGAAGCGGATGTGGCTCAAACGATTGGGCTCCCATCTACCATATAGGAGGTCCAGGGTCTGATTCCTGGGGCCTCCTGGTGAAGGCAAGCTTGCCTGCGTGGTGAGCTGGCCCGTGTAGGAGTGCTGGCCTGAGCAGAGAGCTGGTGCAGCAAGATGATGCAAGATGACGAACAGACACAGAGGAGAGACAATAAGAGATGCAGCAGACCAGGGAGCTGGTCTCTCCCAGTCCGGAAGGTCCCAGGATTGGTTCCCGGTGCCATCTAAAGAGAAGACAAGCAGACACAGAAGAACACACAGCAAATGGACATAGAGAACAGAGAGCGAATGCAAAAACAATGGGGGGGGGGGCGGTAAATAAATAAATCTTAAAAAAAAAAAAAAAATAGGGCATGATGTCGGAGAGGGAGGAGGGTACACAGAAATCCCTCATACTTTCTATGTAACTTTTCTGAAATCTAAAACTTTTTTAAAAATACAGTTTATAATATTTAAAAAAATGATAAATGGCCTAAACCTAATAGACATATGCAGAACATTGTACCCCAAAAGAGGATATACATTCTTCTCAAGTGCACATGGCTCTTTCTCCAGGATAGACCATATACTGGTCACAAAGCAGATCTCAATAAATTCAACAAGACTGAAATTATTTATACAAAGCACTTTCTCCGATCATAACGGAATAAAGCTGGAGATCAACAGGAGGCAGAAAAAGGAAAAATTCACAAATATATTATATTAGTCAGGGTTCTCTAGGGAAACAGAATCAACAGAAGATACATGTAAATAGTATGTGATTTTATAAAATTCTCTCACGTGACTGTGGGGTTGCAAAAGTCCAGATTCTGCAGGCAGGCTGCAAACCAGGGGTTACAGTGAAGGTCTGATGAAGGTCCTTGAAGAGTTTCTGGGAGACGTTGGCTGTCCAAAGACAACCTGGGAAATTCTCTCTGAAATCACTTCCCCTTTTAAGGCATTCAAATGATTGGATAAAACATCACTCAGTGCTGGGAGTAATCTCCCTGGTTGATCATAGATGTAATCAGCCATCTGTGCAGTAAACTCACTGATGACTAAAGTCCATAAATGTCCTTGTATTATAACTAGCCCAGTGCTTGCTTGACCAAACAATTGGGCACAATTACCTGGCAATTTGACACATTAGCCTAGCCATCACATATATGGAGAATAAACCACACACTCTTAAATAATCACTGAGTAAAAGAAGAAATTATGAGAGAAATCAATAAATATCTCAAGACGAATGAAAATGAGAACACAATATATCAGAACCTATGGAATGCAGTGAAGGCAGTGCTGAGAGGGAAATTTATAGCCCTCAATGCTCATATTAAAAAAGAAGAGTTAAAATCAATGACCTAACTACACAGCTTGAGGACCTAGAAAAAGAACAGCAAACTAGTCCCAAAGCAAGTAAAAGGAATGAAACAGCAAAGATCAGAGCAGAAATAAAAGAAATTGAGGGGGGAAAAAAACAGAGGATTAACAAAACTAAAAGTTGGTTCTTCGAGAAGATTAAAAAAATCAACAAACCCTTAGCTAGACTGACAAAAAGAGAGAGAGAAGGTGCAAATGAATAAAATGAAAATAGGGGCATTACTACTGACACCACAGAAATAAAAGAGATCATAAGATGATACTATGAAAAACTGTATGCCAATGAACTAGGCAATGTAGACAAAATGGAAAAATTCCTAGGAACATTAGAACAACCTACACAGGCCCTAGAAGAAATAGAAGACCTCAACAAACCAATCACAAAGAGATTGAAACAATCATCAAACAACTCCCCAAAATGAAAAGCCCAGGACGAGATGGTTTTACAGGTGAGTTCTACCAAGCAAAGATTTAATACCAACCTTACTCAAGCTCTTCCAAAAAAACTGAACAAGAAGGAGCACTACCAACTTCATTCTATGAGGCCAATATCATCCTAATACCAAAGCCAGGTAAAGGTATTACGAAAAAAGAAAATTACAGCCCATTTCCCTACTGAATACAGATGCAAAAATCCTCAACAAAATACTTGCTAATAGAATCAACAACACATTAAAAGAATTATTCATCATAATCAAGTGGCTTTTATACCAGGCATGCAAGGGTGTTTAACACAAGAATATCAATCAGCGTAATAAACCACATTAATAAATCAAAGAAGAAAAATCACATGATCCTACTGATTGACACAGAAAAGGCATTTGACAAAATACAGCATCCTTTCTTGATAAAAATACTACAAAAGATAGGAGTAGAAGGAATATATATGAAAAACTCACAGTTAACACTGAACTCAATGGTGAAAGATTGAAAGCTTTCCTGTTAAGATCAGGGACAAGACAA
The DNA here is from genome assembly GCA_029593785.1 of Cabassous unicinctus. NCBI lineage: Eukaryota > Metazoa > Chordata > Mammalia > Cingulata > Chlamyphoridae > Cabassous > Cabassous unicinctus. The sequence goes on along the minus strand of JAQZBX010031464.1, from coordinate 3,627 downwards.
GGATGCCCACTGTTACCACTGTTGTTCAATACAGTGCTAGAGGTTCTAGCTAGAGCAATCAGGCAAGCAAAAAATAAAATAAAAGGCATCCAAATCAGAAAGGAAGAAGTAAAACTTTTGCTATTTGGATATGATATGATCCTATACCTAGAAAGTCCAAAAAAAAACTACAACAAAGCTTCTAGAGCTAATAAACAATTTCATTCGAGTGTAAGGATACAGGACCAATAAGCAAAAATCAATGGTATTTCTATACCCTAGTAATGTGCAATCTGAGGAGGAAGTCTAGAAATAATTCCATTTACAATAGTGACTAAGAGAATCAAATATTTAGGAATAAACTTAACCAAGGATATAGAGCACTTATATTCAGAATACTACAATGTATTCCTAAAAGAAATTTAAAAGATCTAAATAATTGGAAGAACATTCCATGCTCATGGATTGGAAGACTAAATATCATTAAGATGTCAATTCTACCCAAATTGATATAGAGATTCAATGCAATCCCGATAAAAATTCCACCAGCATTTTTCAAAGAAATGGAAAACACAATTATCAAATTGTTTTGGAAGGGTAAGGGTCCCTGAATAGCCAGAAACATCTTAAAAAGAAAAAGCGAAGTTGGAGGACTCTCACTTCTGGACTTTAAATCATATTAACAAGCTACAGTGGTAAAACAGCATGGTACTGGCATAAAGATAGACACATAGACCAATGGAACCAAATCGATGGTTCAGAAACAGACCCTCACATGGTCAAGTGATTTTTGACAAGGCTGTTAAACCTTATACCCAGCTGGGTAAGAAGAGTCTATTCAACAAATGGTGCTGGTAGAACTCGATATCCATAGCCGAAAGAAAGAAAGAGGATCCTTATCTCACACACTATACAAAAATTAACTCAAAATGGATCAAAGACCTAAATATAAAAGCTAGAACCATAAAGCTCCTAGAAGAGAATTTAGGAAAACATCTTCAAGACCTGGTGGTAGGCGATGCATTCTTACACCAAAAGCACGAGTAACAAAAAGAAAACTTGGATAAATGGGACCTCCTCAAACTTACACACTTTTATGAATCACAAGACTTCATCAAGAAGGTGAAAAGGCAGCCCACTCAATAGGAGAAAATATATGGAAATCACATAACCAATAAGGGCTTGATTTCCATTCTATATAGAGATCATACAACACAACAATAAAAGAGCAAGCAATCCAATTAAAAAATGGGCCAAAGTCTTAAATAGACATTTCTCCAAAGAAGAAATACAAATGGCCAAAAAGCATATAAATAATGTTCAATATCACTAGCTATTAGGGAAATTCAAATCAAAACAACAATGAGATATTGTCTCACACTGCACAGAAGGGCCATTATTAAAAAAACAGAAAACATTAAGTACTGGAGAAGATGTGGGGAAAGAGGAACACTCCTTCACTGTTGGTGGGATTGTAAGATGGTGTAGCCTCTGAGGAAGACAGTTTGGCAGTTCCTCAGGAAGCTAAATATAGAACTGCCATATGATCCAGCAATTCCTCTGCTAGGAATACATCCAGAAGAACTGAAAACTGTGACACAAATAATGTTCACAGCGATGTTCACAGTGGCGTTACACACAATTGCCAAAAGACGGAAACAATCCAAGTGTCCATCAACCAATAAATGGATAAACAAAATGTGGTGTGTATATATATACACACACACACACCCACACACACACGATGGCATACTATGCTGCAGTAAGAAGAAATGAAATTGGGACACATATGATAACATGGATAAATCTTGAAGACATTATGCTAAGCGAAGTAAGCCAGACACAAAAGGACAAATACTGCATGGTCTCACTAATATGAACTAGAGAATAAATGCATGGAGTTAAAACCTAGAGTATAGGTTATTAGGAGATAAGAGGAGGTGGACTGTGAAGGCGTACTAATGTCTAATGTATGCAGAAGTTTTAATTAACTTGACTGTAAATGTGTGGAAATGGATAGCGTTGATGGTAACACATTATAGTGAGTAGCAGCTGTTTTATAAATGGGATTGTGGAGAAAAAGGGTACTCTAGGGATGTAAATGTCAATTGAAAGAAAGCTAGAGAATAATCTAGAGACTGAATAACACAGTGAACCCAGAGGTAAATGAGAATTTTGTCTAATAGCACAAATACAAAAATGTCATTTCGTGAACTAGAACAGCTGTACGTCACTATTGCAGGGTAGTGGGAATGTGGAGATGCATGGGATAAATACAATTAATGTAACCTATGGACTATAGTTTACAGCAATATTGTAATATTCTTGCATCAATGACAAAGATGTACTGTGTCAATAATAAGGGGGTATGGAAAAAATATACCAAAAGTACATTATAGACCATAGTTAGTGGTAATAGCTCTGATATTATCTCATGATCTGTAACAAACGTTCCACAACAGTGTGGTGTGTTGTGGATGTTATGTGTGTTTGCTTTTTTAAGTTTACAACTTTTACTGTACACTTATCGTTTATATATCCATATATGAAAAACATACTTCAATAAATTGTTTTCAAAATTTGAAAAAATGAAGATGGACTCCTACCTCTTACAAATAAAAATCAACTCAAAATGGATCAAATACCAAAAATAAGAACCAAAGCTATAAAACATCTATGAAAAAAACATAAGGAAGCATGTTCTTAGACTTTACACCAAAAGCATGAGCAACAAAACTAAAAAGAGATAAATGGGACTTCATCAAAATTTAAAATCTTTTGTGCAAAAGAATTCATCAAAAAAGTAAAAAGACAACCTACAGAATGGGAGAAAATATTTGGATACCACATAGCTATAAGAATTTAATATTCAGAATATATATTTTTAAATTCTGCAACTTAACAACAAAAAGACAAACAACTCAATTGCAAAATTGGCAAAAGATATGAATAGGCATTTCTCCAAAAAAGGATAGACAAGTGGCCAAACAGCACAAGAAAAGATGCTCAACATCATCAGCCACTATGGAAATGTACCACAATTAGATACCATTTCATACCTGCTGGAATGGCTGCTATTTTAAAAATGAGAAATAAGTGTTGGAGAGGATGTGGAGAATAGGAACACTCATTCACTGTTGGTGGGAATGTAAATTGGTAACGATGCTGTGGAAGGCATTTTGGCAGTACTTTAGAAAGTTAAGTATAGAATTACCCTATGACTCAGCAATCTCACTTCTAGGTATATACCCAAAAGAACTGAAAATTGCGAATCAAACAGATATTTTCACACTGATGTTCATAGTGGCATAATTCTCAATCGTGAAAAGATGAAAGCAACCCAAGTGTTCATCCACAGATGAATGGATAAACAAAATAAGTTATATACATACAGTGGAATTTAATTCAGACATAAAACGGAATGAAGTTCTGATACTTACAACAACATGGATGAACCTTGTAACCGTTGGCCAATTTGATATAATTATGAATTCCAAAAATATAATTGGATCATGCTTGTAAACTGATCTGTTAATCTGGGCATGATTAGGTTATGATTAGGGCATTGAGCCCCACCCCTTTGGTGGGTGGGGAATCGAGTATAAAAGGCAAGGCAAAGAACAGAGTTGAAGCAGTCTTTTGAGAAGC
>JAQZBX010031463.1:0-26305 GCA_029593785.1 Cabassous unicinctus | reverse complement strand
CTTTCTCTCCCAGGGCGGCAGGACACAATAGCACGTGTGAGCAGATCTCCCTTCACTTCTCCTGGTTGGGTTGAGTTCCCTTCTGAAATTCAAATGGGACCTTGGCGACTAAACTCATCACCAAAAAATGACTCTCAACCCTCTTCCAGACTCTCCTTCCTCCCAGGGGGCCCTAAATAGGCCCTTGGAAGTTTATTAAGCACTTCCTACTGCCTGCCTCTGTTAGGGGAATTGAAATTTTTATAGTTTTCAGCACAGGACTAGTCAATTGCTTGGTGCCACTCTCTCCCAGGCCAAGTTTTTCTATCCCAGGGCAGTTAGGTAAGTCAGGCTGCCTCAGCAGATTCACCTCTTCCCTCTTCCTGGTGCCACCTTGAGCTGGCTGGTATGCTCCCTAAAGCTCAAAATGAGTCCAGGCAACCAAACCCACAGAAAGAAAACCCCTCTCCACCCTTCACCAGAAGCCTCCCACTCTCAGAGAATGCTCCCTCTCACTGGGCGGGAATCAGGGTTCTCAGTGGCTTTTTGCCTTGAGGGTGGGCCTTAGGTTTCTGCCATTTCCAGCCAGAGACAGGGGCAAGAAACTCACAGTTTTACCTGACCAATTTGTTCAGTTCCATCCAGATCAATACCCTGAAGCCTCCTGCTCTGTGGGTTCCCAAAACAGCTCACTTGGGCAGGATATTGCCCCCACCCAGTCATTTTTTGCAAGAGAGATGGTGAGTGCCCACTTAAACCAACACCATCTTGCCTCCTGTCCCCATCAATTTCTACTGAAGATCAAAGCTTTGGAACTTTTCTGATTTAAGACATTTATTATGTAAGCTGGGATGTTTGTGACCCACTTTCACAAAAGGATTTTGTAGGCCTATAGAGCAAAAATAAAGTGTCCATGAGCTCAGATTTTCTGAGCAAGTTTCTCTAAGCAATCATTTCTGAGTCACTAATTGAGGTAAAGAAATACTATGCTTAAGGTAAAAATGGATGAAATTACAAGCAGCAGATAGTGATGGGTCAGTGATTGCAAACTGTTTGCAAAGTATTCTGTACTAGAATACATGCAAGGCCACAGAACAACTCTCAATGAATTCAGAAAGATTGAAATTATACAAAGTAATTACTCTGACCTCAATGAAATTGAAGCTGGAAATCAGTAATGACCAGAGAGCCAGAATAGGTACAAAGATATGGAAGTTAAAAAACAAACTCTTAGATCATCAGTGGGTCAGGGAGAAAATTGCAAAAGAAATCAGTAGCTACCTTGAAACAAACGACAATGACAACACAATGTATCAAAACCTATGGAATGCAGCAAAAGCAGTACTGAGAGGGAAATTCTCGGCCATAAATGACTATATTAACAGAAAAGAAAGAGCTAAAATCAAGACCTAACTGGACACCTGGAGGAATTAGAAAAAGAACAACAAACTAACTGCAAAGGAAGTAGAAAGAAGGAGATAACAAAGATTAGAGCAGAGCTAAATGAAGTTAAAAAAAAGAAAGCCCTAGAAAAACAAAACCAAAAGCTGGTTCTTTGAGAAGATTAATAAAATGGACAAACCCTTAGGTAGACTAACAAAGAAAAAGAGATAGAATTTGCAATTACATAAAATAAGAAATGAGGAAGGGGATATCACCTCTGATCCACAGAAAGAAAATCTTAAGAGGATACATTTAAAAATTGTATGCAAACAAGATGGATAATTTAGAGGAAATGGACAAATTCCTTGAAACACACAATCAACCTACACTGACAAAAGAAGAAAGTGATGAACTCAGCAGACCAGTCACAAGTAATGAGATTGAATTAGTCATCAAAACCCTCCCAACGAACAAGAGCCCAGGACCAGATGGCTTCACAGGTGAATTCTACCAAACATTCCAGAAAGAACTAAAACCAATCTTACTTAAACTCTTTCAAAAAATTGAAGTGGAGGGAATGTTGCCTAACTCATTCCATGCTGCCAACATCATCCTAATATCAAAGCTAAACAAAGATGCAACAAGAAAGGAAAACTATAGAATAATCTCTCCAATGAACCTAGATTTTAAAATCCTCAACAAAATACTTGCTAATCATATTCAACAACACATCAAACTAATTATACACCATGACACAGTGAGTTTCATTCCTGGTATGCAAGGATGGTTCAACATAAGAAAATCAATGTAATACACCACATAAACAGATTGAAAGAAAAAAAATCACATTTTCTTCTCTATTGATGCAGAAAAATCATTTGGCAAAATACAGCATCTTTTCCTGATAAAAACACTCTAAATATAGGAATAGAAGGAAACTTCCTCAACACGATAAAGTGTATATATAAAAAACATACAGCTAATATCATTATCAATGGGGAAATCTTAAAAGCTTTCCCTCTAAAATCTGGAACAAGACAAGGATGCCCACTTTCACTCCTCTTATTTAACATCGTGTTAGAAATACTTAGGCAAGAAAAATATATAAAAGACATACAAATTGGAAAGGAAGAATTTCAATTTCACTATTTGCAGATGACATGATCCTGTAGCTTGAAAGCCCCAAGAAATCTACAACAAAGCTTCTAGAGGTTATAAATGAGGTCATTAAAATGGCAGGTTATAAGATCAATGTGCAAAAATCATTAGCATTTCTGTACACCAATAATAAGCAATCTGAGGAGGAAATCAAGAAAAAAATCCTATTTGCAGTAAGAAATAAAAGAAACATATACCTAGGAATAAGTTTAACTAAAGATGTAAATGACTTTTATGCAGAAACTACACAACACTGTTAAAGTAAATCAAAGAAGACTTAAATAAATGGAAGAATATTCCCTGTTCATGGATAGGATGACTAAGCATCTTTAAGATGTCTATCCTACTCACCCTGATTTACAGATTTAACACAATCCCAGTAAAAATTACCACAGCATCTGAATTGGAAAATCTAACTATGAAATTTATTTGGAAATACAAGGTGCCCCGAATAGATAAAAACATATTGAAAAAAAAAAAAAAGAAATTGTAGGAATCACACTACCTGACTTTAAAACATACTACAAAGCTAAACTGAGTGGTATTGGCACAAGGATAGGCATATTGACCAATGGGACCAAATTGAGAACTCTGATATAGATCCTTCTCATATACAGTCAACTGATGTTCGGCAAGGCCACCAAGCCCACTCAACTGGGAGAGAATGGCCTTTTCAACAAATGGTGCTTGGAGAACTGGATATCCATATTCAAAAGATTGGGAGAAGAATACAATCTCACACCTTATACAATAATTAACTCAAGATGGATCAAAGATGTGAATATAATAGCTAAGACCATAAATATCTTGGAAAATAATGTAGGGAAGCATCTAAAAAATTTTGTATTAGGAAGTGGTTTCATGAACTTTACACCCAAAGCACAAGCAGGAAATAAAAAAATAGATAAAAGGGACCTTCTCAAAAAAACACAAAAAAACTTTTGTACCTCAAAGTAGTTTGTCAAGAAAGTGAAAAAGCAGCCTTCTCAATGGGAGAAAATATTTGGTACCCATTTATCTGATAGGGATGTAATATCCAGTATATAAAAAGAAATCCTACACCTCAAAAATGAAAAGACAAACAATCCATTTGAAAAATAGGCAATGATTTGAATAGACACTTCTCCATAGATGAAATACAAATGGCTAAAAAGCACATGAAAAGATGCTCAACATCACTAGCTATTAGGGAAATTCAAATCAGAACTATAATGACATCATCTCACACCCATTAGACTGGCAGCTATTAAAAAAACAGAGGACTACAAGTGTTAGAGAGGATATGGAGGAATGGGAACACTTATTCACCGCGGGTGGGAATGCAGAATGGTGCAAACATTGTGGAAGACAGTCTTGTGGGTCCTCAGGAAGCTAACTATAGAACTGCCATATGATCCAGCAAACCCACTACTGAGTATTTACAAGAAGAATTGAATGCAAGTACACAAACAGATGTATGCACACCAATGTTCATAGCGGCATTATTCACTATTGCCAAAAGTTGGAAACAACCCAAATGTCCATCAACAGATGATTGGATAAATACACTCTGGCATATACACTCAATGGAATATTACTCAGATGTAAGAAGGAATGCAGTATCAACACACAGGATAACATGGATGAATCTTGAAGACCTTATGTTGAGTTAAACAGGCCAGGCACTGAAGAACAAATCTTACATGTCCTCACTGATATGAGTTAAGCAAATTGAGCAGACTCACAGAGCTAGAGTCTGGAAGATAAGTTTGCAGGAGACAGAAAGGGAGTAGAGGGTTGTGAGCAATGCCATGTGGGCAAAATGTATGATAAGGTGGAAGGGTATAGTTGTGCAGTGAATGGACATGACAGTGGTGCAGTGATGCTATTGGGTTGAGTGGTGCTGGTTTGTGAGGGAGATAGGGTTGGAGGTGGTTGGGTTTCACTGTCCATGGAACTGAGGTGAGGGTTGTGGGAGGGAGCAGGTTAACTCTGGGGATTTGCGGCTATGTGGTTGAAACTACAATTATGGGAATTTTCTTTTGGCAAGTATGGCAGGGAGGGTTACTGCTTTAGGTTGTTGGATATGGGGGTCGTGTGGGACAGGGCACACCTGTTGCAGGCTTCTTGGGAGTGTGTAAGTTTTCATACTGTCATCGTGTGTTGTATCAGTGGGTGGAGATCCACACAATGAACAGGAAAGTGTTGGACTCTTGTCCTGGGGAGGAGTCTCAAATAGAGGGTTGGGAGTCTCTCTAGAGCATAGGCAGTGCCTAACTTGGCAGGACAGACCGGTATGTCAAGGTCTTAATGTTGTTGCAAGTAACTATGAATTTTATTCTTCAAGGAGTGAAGTTTGATGTTTGCCATGAGTCCAGAGGGAAGGAGGAAGGAGGAATAGAATAGATGGAACATGGGGCACTTTGGAGGCATTTGAATTGCTCTATATGATCTTGCAACAATGTATACAGGCCGTGTTAAATTTCATCAAAATTTATAAAATGTATGTTGCAAAATGTAAACCATAATGCAAATCATTGATGATGGTTAGTAACAATGCTTCAATATTTGCACATCAATTGTAACAAACATACCACATGTAAAATGTTATTAATAGGGAAAGGAGAAAAGGGAGAAGATGTTGGGTATATGGGAATCCCCTATATTCTGTATGTGACTTTTTCGTAACCAAAACATCCTTGAAGATAAAATGAAAAAAATAAGACACTGGGGGAATAAATGGAATAAAATGTCACTATACATACAAGACAACAGATCCTACAGACATGAAAGACACAATAACAAATTTTTAAAATTTTATTTTTCTATTTTTTATTATTTCAAATATTTTAAAATTTTCTGTATTTTGTTTGTTATTTTTAAAACTCTCATTACTTCATTTTCTAATTAATTTTATTCAGTTATTTTGTTGATTTCATTTTTGAAGAAGTTTTGGATCACACAAGGGTTACAACTGTGGCAGGAGTGGATCATTGGTACAGTGTCAGTGATGGGGGATGCATGGGAGGAAGTTCACCTGGGGCTCACCTATAAGGCATATGAAAGAATTCAGGTGTTCATGGGGCACTGTCATGGTGGGTGGAGAGCCACACAATAACCAAAAGAATATCGAATTCCCATCCTGGGGAGCTCTGCCACATTCTCTAATGGTTTAGCAAGGATCCCTCAAGTACAAGTGCAGTGACTATTGAAGGAGGATGGACCATTGATAGGCCCTTGATATTGATGACTATACTTATGAATTTTTCTTTTGAAATTGAAACTTAGCCAAGTACTATAAGTTGCCCAAGAGTTACCTCCTGAAAGCCTCCTTATTGCTCAAGTGTGGCCACTCTCTAAGCCACACTCAGCATATAAATGCATTATCTTCCCCCCAGCATGGTACTTGACTCCCGGGGGTGAGCTTCTTTGGCACCAATGGATTATTATCAAGCACCAACAAGCAATGCAACTGGAAAAAATCCTTGACCAAAAAGGGGAAAAATGTAAAGACAAATGAGTTTATATGGCTAAGAGACTTCAAAGTGAGTTGGGAGGTCGTTCAGAGGTTACACTTATGCAGGTTTCAGCAGGATCTCATTGACTGCCACAGTAAATATTGCCTCAAGTAGCGGGGTTCCTGAGGGCTCTGGAGACAACTGTACACTATAGGCAGGGCAGACAGCTCAGGAGTTTGGCACCTGCCAGTGGGCTCTACATTGAAATTTATGCTCCTAAGTTTGACAGAGTTGTACTCAGTTGTGGTTTCCCTACACACGGCTCTTCTGCCCCATTATTTGAACCTATAGTTAGTACTAAATTTGATAGGTTCATGTCCAAACCTATACTTAAATCTTTGGGCTTTCCTTGTGCCCATTTGGCCCTGAATCTCATCAGAGTTGTAACACTCTCCAGTTCATTGGACTCACCCAGGATAACTAACAAGGAGATGACCATGGACAAGGAACATCTCAAGGAACAGAAAGAGTCTACAACTGCAAGGAAGATAGTGCTATCCTTTTGCCCAATGAGATCTAAGCCCTCACTCAATTAGAGGTGGAGTGGGCATCACCATCCCAGAATCCTCAGGATTGGGGACCAAACGATGGACTAGAGTAGACTCACTGTTATTCTACTGGAGACTTTTGTTATTCTATTAATGGAAGAACTTCCATCATTGATGTGGAGGCAGTGGCCACCAGAGGTTCTGAGAAGATGGAGAGGGAAAATATGTGTAATATGGGGCTTTTTCAGGACAATGGAATTGTCCTGAATGACGTTGCAATGAAAGATACAGGTCATTATTTATCTTGTCATAACTTACAAAATTGTGTGGAAAAGAGTTTATAAACTATAATGTAAACTGTAATCCACATGTAATGGCAATGTTCCAATATGTGTTCATAAATTGTAACAAATGTACTACACTAATGAAGGATGTTTTTAATGAGGGAAAGTGTGGGAGGGGTAGGGAATGGGTATATGGGAATCCCCTACATTCTTTACGTAACATTTATGTAATCTAAATTTCTTTTAAAAAAAATAAAGAATGAGTATATCTCTATACACTAATAAAAGAATGATCCTCAAACAAACAAACAAATAAAAACAAAACATTGGTGTGCAAATGTCCGTTCATTTTCCTGCTTTCAGTTCTTTTAAGTAGCAGGATTGCTGGATCATTTGATTTGTGAATCATACGGTGATTCTGTCCTTAACTTTGCAATGAACTGCCAAACTGTCTGAAAAAGCTCATTATCAAATTTATTTGGAAGGAAAAGAGGCCCTGAATAGGCAAAAACAACTTGAAAAAAAATAAGGTTGTAGGACTCACATTACCTGGCATTAAAGCATATACAAAGGTACAGTGATCAAAACAGCATGATACTGGCATAAAGATAGATATATTAATCAGTGGAATTGAATTGAAAGCTCAGAAGTAGATCATCACATCTAAGGCCAATTGATTTTTGACTAGATTACCAAATCCACTCAATTGGGACAGAACAGTCTCTTCAACAAAAGCTGCTGGGAGAACTGGATATCAATATCCAAAAGAGTGAAAGAGGATGCTTATATCACACCTTACACAAAAATTAATTCAAAATGGATCAAAGACCTAAATATAAGATCCAGGGCTATAAAACTCCTAGAAGATAATGTAGGGAAACATCATCAATATCTTGTTGGAAGCAGAGGTTTCCTAGACTTTAAACCCAAAGCACAAACAAGGAAATGAAAAATAGATAAATGTGACCTGCTCAAAATTAAATACGTTTGTGCTTCAAATGACTTTGTTAAGAAATTGAAAAGGCAGCTTACTAATGGGAGAAAATTTTCAGAAACCACAAATCCTATAATGGTTTAATATCCAGAATATATAAAGAAATCCTACAACTTAACAATAAAAAAGAAAAATAACCTAATCAAAAATGGGCAAACTCATCAATAAAAAGACAAATAACCCAATTAAAAATGACTTTAATGGATACTTTTCCTAATAGGAAATACAAATGGCTAAAAAGCACATGAAAATATGCTCAACATCACTAGGTAATAGGGAAATGGAGATCAAAACACCATGAGCTACCAGGGTGGGTCTTAATCCTCTTACTGGAGTCCTTTATAAATTAGATGAATTCAAAGGAAGAGAGAGAAAGTTATGGAAGCAAGAAGGTGAAGCAACAAAATATGGAAGAGAAGGGAGTCCAGCAGACACTGCCATGTGCCTTGCCATGTGACAGAGAAGTCCAGGATGGCTGGTAGCCAGTCTTTGGGGAGAAAACATTGCCTGATGATGCCTTGATTTAGACATTTTTCTCAACCTCAAAACCATAAGCTTGTAACTTAATAAAAACTGATTGTAAAAGCCAACCTGTTTCTGGTTTATTGCTTTTGGCAGCATTAGCAAACTATAACAGTAGCTTTCTCATCACAGATTTTTATGGACGATGACCATCATAACCAGTCTGCTCATAAAAGCAAGAATGAGATATTATGGAGCCAGGCCATAATAATATAGCAAAACTTTTATTAAATTATTTTACTGATAATAAAGGCAGTATACTCTCTTTATTATAAAACTAGGATCACAATATTGATTTTTAAAAATTACATGAAATTGCCTTTGATCACATAATTCACATAAGCATTAATCTTCAATGTACTTTTAAGAAAAATTTCTATGTAGATACGTCATTTTATAAAATTGAGATCATAATAATATGCTTTTTCATATTTTGAATTTTCCAGTTAGTGTTATACTGAAATCACCTTTCCACATCATTAATTCTTCTTACAAATCACTTTGATGTTCTCCTGGCTGTTTCAAAGCTACACATCATAATTCCTTTAACTGTTTTCCGTTAAGTATTCATTTTGGGCTGTCTTCACATTTTCAATAGTTAAAATATTGCGAAACACATGATGTATGCATATATTTCATCATATTTTTAATTTAGACTAGATTCCTAAGAGTAAAGAGTACAGAAGTGAGGAACATTATTAATTATGCACCCTTTATTATATAAAGTCAAATTTATTTCCAGAATAGTTCACTCTAACACACACTCATTAGTATCAGATAATGTAGTTCCCATACATCTTGCTAATTTTTGAGTTAAAAATATTTCACAGTTTAAATTGCATTACTGTGATAGCCAATGAAATGGAGGACTTTTCAAATGTCTGACTTTTTTCATGAGAATTACCTTTACATTAGTTTTGCCAATTCTCTGTAATAGTGTATGTAGATGTTTTTCTTTATTCGTAAATGCTATTTCTATGATAAGAATTGTCGGTCACAATTGTTCCAAAAACATTTTGAATTTGTTCCATGCCTTTATGTAGTTGAACCTGCCAGTTTTGTGCTATGTTTTATACCACAATATTTTTGCTATACATGTTTTCTCCATCCAAAGATCAGTTACATATTTATCTCTGTTTTTCCGTTATTGAGAAGATTGTTGCTTTAAGTATTTAATAAAGGCAATTATTTTTTCCTTTTTTGTCCTATTTCTCTTGATGATACTAAGATAAGGCTTAGTTTTCATTAACAAATATAACTTCCTGAAAAATACTTTATTTTCCCTACTGAATTATGCATAGTGTTCTTTAAACTGTTCTTTATATTAATGTCCATTTGGGATCTGACCTTACCTGCTTCTTATTGAGTTTATTTGTATTCATCACTTTTAAGAGGATTTTTAAATATACCAATGAGTTTTGAATTCATTTATCAAGTCTAATATGTTTTATTGCCTGATGTATTGATTTCCACATTCAAAGTTTTCCTAATATAATTTTCTCTTTTTCTAACTTTTTGAAATGTATACTTATTTCATTTATATTCTTGCTTAGTCCATTTTATTTCTCAAATTCAAGAAATCATAACTAATAACCACCAGTGCAGTAGTGCATATGTCTATCTTGAAAACATTTCTCTCAATTTAATTCAGAAAATAATTTCCAAGTATTTTCTATGCATAAATAGTCACTGGATGATTTCAATTTCTCCCTTTTGATATAACTTTCAATAACCTCATTTTATTTAAGACTGGTTTACAGGCTCAGGTAAATTAAGTGACATGCTTAGAGTCATATAATTAGTAAGTAAAATTGTGAATCAAATCCATTTGCATGTCTTTAGTGAAATTTGGGATTGAATCATGTACCCTACAAAGGACATTGCCATGTGCTGGAAGATTGCCATCATCAAAAGTCTCCCAAATCCAAGAAAGAATGACCTTGCTGTCATCTGAATTTTGGAATTCCAATAAAGACGCTGTTTAAGTGAACCCATTGAGTGGTATTTGTTTATACCAATCCATTGTGTGATATTCATCACCTGCACACGGTGAGGGCCTATGACCACTATGTGGCCATTTATATAACCCCGGTCTTTATAGAGGATTTCTTTGGTGGAGCTAAGATAATCCTGCTCATGGTGATGGCCTGCACTACATGATCACAATGAACTGGTGAATGTGTGGTGTCCTGGTTGAAGTGTCCTGGACTGGGGGATTTCTTCATGGTCTGGTTCAAATTCTTTTTATGTTGTGGTTAACCTTCTGTGGCTCCAATGCCATTGACCATTTCATCTGCAGTCTTTACGCTCCGGTAAGCTCTCCTTTACTGACATGTCTTTGGGCCTTTTGTTTCTGCCAAAAGTAGTTTCCTGTGTATGCTCAGTATTTCAATTCTTATTACCTCCTATATACTTATCCTTTGCTCCCTAAAATCTCACAATTCTGAGAGACAGTGGAAGGTTCTTTCCACCTGCATCTCATAAATTACTGTGATTTTCTTAATCTTTATACCCTGTATATTATTTTTTGATTCAGATAGATTATTTTAAAGAGTATGAATAAGAAAAGGTTAAAGAAAAATGAAATATCCAAAAATATATCTCTTCTCCAGCCCTCCTCATTTAAAAGCAAGTGTTTATTTTATATGAAAAAAATTACAAAAAACTGATCACAGGAACAATTTGCTAGTTGCACTGAGTAATTATTGTTCATACACTATAAGGTTGTTATTTTACATTTATCTGGTTTACTCCATCTCTTTTTTTTGGTCTATTTTCATGGAACACCTTTTTCCAAACTTTTACTTTTAATCTGCTTGTGTTATTACATCTGAGGTGGATCTCTTGTAGGCATCATATACATAGCTGATTATTTTTATACATTCTATCAGTCTATGTCTTTGATTGGGGAGTTCAAGCCATTAACATTCAGTGCTATTACTGTAAAGGCATTACTTACTTCATCCATTTTGTCCTTCAGCTCTCTGTTGTCATATCGTTCTATTACCTGTCTTCTTATCCTTTAGTTTACCCTTCCTAATAATCTTCATTTCTAAACTCTTCTCCAAATCTCTTACCCTTGCTTTTCCTTTCAGGCTACAGCACCCCCTTTAGTATCTCTTGCAAATTTGGTCTTTTGGTAACATATTGTTTGTCTGTGAAGACTTTGAACTCACCCTCATGTTTTAAAAAAGATTTATTTTATTTATTTCTCCCCCCACCTCCCTTGTTTGTGCTCACTGTCTGCTGTCTGTGTCTTTTTGTTGGGTGTTCATCTTCTTTTTTATTTTTTTAGGAGGCACTGAGAACTTAACCCGGGACAGCCACCTCCACTCCAGCTTGTTGTGTCCCTCATTGTGTTTCCTTGTTGTGTCTCTTTTGTTGCATCATCTTGCTGTGTCAGCTCACCACACCAGCCCATTGTGTCAGCTCACTGTCTTGCTCGTCTTCTTTAGGCCACCGGGAGTCAAACATGGGAACTCCCATGTAGTTAACGGGCATCTAACTGCTTAAGCTACATCCTCTTCCCTCACTCTCATTATTGAAGGACAGCTTTGCTGGATACAGAATTCTTGGCTGGCAGTTTTTCTCTTTCAGTACCTTAAATACATGATACTACTTTCTTCTCTTCTCCATGGTTTCTGATGAGAGGTGGGCACTTAATCTCATCGTGTTTCCCTTGTATGTGATGCTTTGCTTTTCTCTTGCTGCTTTCAGAATCCTCTCTTTATGTCTTATATTTGTCAATCTGAATAGTAGGTTCTAAGGATAGGTCTATTTGGATTTATTCTGTTTGGGGTGTGTTGTCCTTCTTGGATATTGATATTTATGCCCTTCATAAGGGTTGGGAAGTTTTCAGTCATTATTTCCTCAAATATTCTTTCTGTCCCTTTTCAACTCTCTTCTTCTGGTATACCAATGATGTGAATGTTTGTGCTTTTTGCATTGTCATTCAATTCCCTGTGACTCTGTTCCATTTTTTCCATTCTCTTTTTTTCTGTTCAGATGTTATGTCTTTGCAATCACTAATTCTGTCTTCAAGCTATTCAAATCTGTTCTTGTGTGCCTCTAATGTATTTTTAATCTCATCCATTGTGTCTTTCATTCCCATAAGGTCAGTTACTTTTCTTTGCAGGCTTTCAAATTGTTCTTTATGCTCTCCCAGTGTCTTCTTAATATCCTTTATTTCTTTTGTCATATTTTCTTTAAATTCTTTGAAGTGATTTAGGAGAGTTGTGTGATTACCACTGATTAATTGTGTTAAATTCTGTATCTCTTCAGGATATTTGGTTTGTTCTTTTGGCTGGGCCATCTCTTTCTGTTTCCTAGTATGGCTTGTAATTTTTTAGTGATGTCTAGGCATCTGGATGTTGAAGTGATTTAGGAGAGTTGTGTGATTACCACTGATTAATTGTATTAAATTCTGTATCTCTTCAGAATATTTGGTTTCTTCTTTTGGCTGGGCCATCTCTTCCTGTTTCCTAGTATGGCTTGTAATTTTTTAGTGATGTCTAGGCATCTGGATGTTGAAGTGATTTAGGAGAGTTGTGTGATTACCACTGATTAATTGTATTAAGTTCTGTATCTCTTCAGGATATTTGGTTTCTTCTTTTGGCTGGGCCATCTCTTCCTGTTTCCTAGTATGGCTTGTAATTTTTTGCTGATGTCTAGGCATCTGAATGTGTTGGTGAATTTATTCTGATGGCTAATTTCTCTCTCTTGCCTATTTTTTTCACAGCTCTTCTTTGATATTTGGTTCAACTTAGTCTTTAAAATTGCCCAGCTGAAGTTTTCAGAAGTGGGCTAAGGACTCACTAGTGGGGTGCAGATTTTCTCACAAGGCTTGGATACAGAGAGCACCAACAGTTTTTGTCCATGCAATTTCCATACCAGCCAGGAGATGGTGCGACTCATCATACCTTTCCACATAGGTGTTTCTTCTAGGCTTTCCTTTGTTACTGTGTTGACTTTCTGGATTGGAGATTTAAAGCGGACTCTGTTGGCCAAATTCATTGAGGAAAAGCATCCCACCTCTCCTCCCTTTTCCCTTGAAACACCTGACAAGGAGGAAGACGTCTGCTCCCCTCTCAATTGACTGCAGTGAGCCAGGTATTTTACTCCAGCTTAATATCTCTGGGTTGGTAGAGAAGAGCCCTTCCTGGCTGCCATGGGGGCTTGGTAACTCACATTTGTTATTTTGCCTTCTTTGTCTCTCTGCCCCTCACCCTCCTGGGAGTTGTATAGCACTGTCCTTGACTGCTGACCCCCAAAAGAAGGTCCCTTGGACAGCTTTTGGCTCTTTCTCCACTGTTTTTGTGAGTGCATTCAGATCTGCCTGTCAGTTCATCACCACCTTCCCACAATCCTCTGGTGCTAACTTTCCCTATATATTATTTTATCTTTGGCCCATGACTACCTTCCCTGTGGATAAAGTGGTGGCTGTAATTTTTACTATGATAGCACCCATGTTAAACAATATAATCTATTCCCTCAAAATGCAGAGGTGAAAAGGCCATGAGGAAACTATGGAGCCAGTAGGAATCCTGGATAACAATTCATGTTGATAAACTAGATAAAACAAAATCAATTTTAAAATAGTTATGGAATAAGTGTGTCTAAAGCTCAAGGTAATTGTCTCGGAGTGAGAATATGTTTCTTTAAATATATTTTGCTGCCTTGTTACCCAGAATCTTAAATGGTTCCTTTTTCATAAAATATCAATATATAACTAAATAGTGACTACATTCTTAACCGGTCAGAAATTTCTTTGATCTATGGTATATTGTTAACTGCTATAAATTGGCTAAAATTTGTAAAACCCTTGCCCTGTATATATTCTATAGAAAAATTATCTGCAATCTTATATATAGCTTATGTAAAAATTAGCCCAAGTACATGAAATATATTAAAATTTTTATGGCTAAGAATTTTGTTGAGTAGGTATCATTTTAATCTCAGGTGTTGTAGTCACAGTAACTTTTTTTTTTTTTTTGTGGTAGAAAGTCAGTCAATAGAAATGAATGGATTTAGAGGAATGAGAGAAGGTCATTAAGTCAGGAGCTATAATATTAATGATTTTGTGTTACATAACACAGGAGCACCATGTACATTGTTACTTTGACAATGAAATTAATGATACAAAATAAAAGCAACTAGAGGGGATAAGAAACACAACATGTGCACCTTGTTTTTATCTTGATAGGAAAACCAAGTATAAGCAGACCACTTTAGAAAAAATATATCTTAAAATAATTGAAGAGCAAGGAAAATAGGTAGAAAAAAATGGAGACTCAATAATACACTTGCGGTGCACAACAATTCCATTCAATATAATAGCATATATGTATGAAAATTAAAGGAATGGAAAACAATACACCATGTAAACACTAATTATAATGAAGCTGTAGTAAATATATTGATAAATTTGACATCAAAACAAATATTATTCAGGATAAAGAAGTCAATGATATAATAATTTATGTCAACTCACTAAGAAACATAATGCTTTTAACTGTGTATTCACCTAACTAGAGAGCTTTAAATACAGGAAGCAGAAAATGATAGAATCAAAATACAAAATAAACAAATCCACAAATTTAATTGGTGACATCAACTCCCACATCCCATTAAAATATAACTATTAGAGAGAAAACTAGTAAGGGTTTAGGTGACAAGCAATAATACTGTCAAACAAATTGTCCTACATGAAGTATAATGAATCCTCTACTCCACCAGAATAGAATAAACATTCTTTTCAAGCACAAGTAGAATAATCACCAAGGTAAACCACAATGGAAAATGAAATGCAATATATGATAAAGAATTGAAATCAAATAGACCATATTCCCTGACATAAAAAGTCAATTCAAAACTAGAAAGTTATCTAGTGCATTATCCAAATGTTTAAATATCTGTTAAAAAATAACAATATTCACCAAAGTAGAATATTTCAAGACCAAAAATAATGCTTTAACAAATATAAAATGATTCAAGACATATACACTGAGTTTGGGTTCATAAAATAGAATTAAACTGAAATCAATAACTGAAAAATATCAGGAAAATTAGCAAATTTTGGAAATAAAAATATAAACTTATAAATAATTCCAGATTCAAAAAAGAAGTCACAAGTGAAATTAAAATATTTTGAATTAAATTAAATAAAAAGACCTCAGCACTACAGTACTTCAAAAAGTATAGGATGGAATTAAAACAGAGCTTAGATTTAGATGTATACCATAAAATGCATATTTTAGAAAAGAAGAAACACCTGGAATGAATTGTATGTTTCCATCTTATAAAACTGGAGAAAGAGGAGCAAATGAAATTCACAGGAAGGGCAATGAAAGAAATAATATACATAATAGCTGAAATTAATGGAATTGAAAACCGGCAAACAATAGAGAAAAATCAATGGAAATAAAGGCAGAAGTTTTGAGAAATGTCAATAAAATTGATAAACTTCTACCCAGAATGACCATGAATGAAAATAATAGAGACACAAATTCCAAATATCAGGAATGAAAGAGCAACTGTAATACAAACCTACACAAACAAAAGAAAAATAAGGAAATATGGACAACTCTATGCACATAAATGTGACTACTTAGATTAAATGAACAAATTTCTTGGAAACACAATATTCAAAAGCTCACTCAAAAAGAAATAGATTATATGAATATCCACTCACCTGTGAAAAAAAATTCAGTTCATAATACAAATTCTTCCAACAAAGTAAAATCCAGGACTACATTGTTTCATTCATGATTTTAAAACATAGTGTTAAAAATAATTTCAATGCTACAGAAAATTTTCCAGACACAGAATTGGAAGAAACAGTTCCCAAAATGAGATTATGAGGCCATTATTAACCTTGATAACAAAACCAGACAAAGGGGTTATGCAAAAAGTACAGACTCATATCCTTCATTAACACTGTTGCAAATATTTTCAACAAGATATTAGCAAGTCAAAATTATATACTATGACTAATTGAGCTGTATCCTGGGTATAAAAGACTGGATAAATATTCAGAAAAAATCAATATAACTTGCCATATCAAAAGACAAAAAACTAAAAGCACAAAAAAATCTCAATTGAAGCAAAAATACTTTGATGAAATTCAACTTCTAGTTATGATTTTATTAAAAAAAAAACAGTACTGTAATGGAAAACAACTTTCTCAGTATGCTACAGGGCATCTTCACAATCTAATTGCTAACATCATACATATTTATGAAAATCAGAATACATTCTTCCCAAAATGATGATCAAGGAGAAGATGCCTGCTCCCACCACTCTTATTCCTCACCAGCTGGAGGTCCTAACTGGTGCAATTAGGGAAGAAAAGAAATTAAAAGAATAATATTGGAATGGCCAGAATGAAATTTATTCACAGATGAAATAATTATGTGCAGAGAAAATCTCAAATAATATGCAAAATCACTCTACAATAACTAATCTGTGAGTTTGGTAAGGAGTGATAAATACATGGGGAGATATAACATGAATGAATTGGAAGACCTTATTAATAAGTTAAATCCCCACAATTTGATCCATAGATTCAAAGAAATTCTAAACAAAATCAAGACATTTTTTTTTTGTAGAAACTAACAAGCAGATTCTAGTATTTGCATGAAAAGTAAAATAAAATAGCCAAAATAATTTAAAAAAAAAAGAACAAAGTTGAGGATTCACTATACATGACTTCTATATTAACTTTAAAGTGTCATATTAGATAAAGGATAAGTAATAGATCTAAGAAACATAATAGTCTAGAACCAGACCCACACATATATGGACAATTGATGTTTGACAAACATGCAAAGGCAATTCAAGAGAGAAATGATAGTCATTTCAAAATTGGAGCTGAAATAATTGGAAATATATATGCAAAATTGAACTTTGGTCAATAGCTTGCACCGTGAATAACCAATGACTCAAAATTTATCATTAACATAAATGTTAAACCCCAAATTAAAAAATATAAGTAAAGAACATCTAAAAAAAATTCAACAACAAATAATCAACAAATGCATGTTCAATTAAATAAAAGCATTAATAAATTGTACTTCATCAAGAGGGAATGAATAGACAAATAACAGAAAGGAGAAAATATTTGCAAATAAAATATCATATAATGGACTTGTTTTCACAATATATAAAGAGTTCTCAAATTTCAATGAGAATAAATTTAAAAATTCATTATAAAATGGCAAAAGATTTGGATGTGTACTTTACCAAAGAAGATATATAGCTGGCAAGTGATATGCCAGTGAAAAGGTGCTCAGCATAATTAGTCATACACTAAAGCAAGTTACAACCACAACAAGATATCACTACACACATGAAATTGTTATTTTTTAATCAAAAACACCAAATGCCAACAAATATGCAGAGGAATTGGAAATATCACTTGTTATTAATGGCAAAGCAGAGTGCTAGACTTTAGCAAGTTGGCAGATTCATATGAGGTCACATCTATATTTAATTTGCCTGATCAACTTTACTTGGATACATAAGGTTGCCACCTGAATCTGTGCTCTGTGATTTGAAATTCTAAGATCCCAAATAAATGGTTTTGTTTCTTTATAGCAGTTTGCTATTTCTCTGTCTACATTACATGGTATCAGAAGTGGGATGCAAAGTGACCTGCCACCTCTATTCCAGAGTCACTGTTGAATTCGAGCACAGTGCCTGTTAGAGATGTTTGTGCTCAGTCATCTTCCTGATGATTCCTGGTTTCTGGTGAGTCCTCTTGATTCCAAACCTCCAATTCTTTGGTTGTAGAAGTTATTGGGAAAAATCACACACAAGAAATCATCCTTGGAAAAGACATCTAGCAGAGGAGGATGAAAAACTCTGTAGGGAGTAGGGCTCCACTTCCATTTCCTCTCCTTTGGAATGGGATGTGGAACTGGTTGCAGCCTTGCCAGAAATCACCTGATTTCATGCACTTCAGACAGCATCTTGGATTCAGGAAACTCCTGTACTTAAGGAGATGATAACAGGTAGTGTTGGGCATCTTACCAACCCGCAGAAAGATGGCATTGAGGCAATTTTTATTTGAAAAGAAGTGAGAGTCATAGGGGATCCAGGGAGACACTGTTTTTTTTTGTAAATTTTTTTTTATTTTTAAAGAAGCTTAAGATTCCATATATGTTATATAAAAAATGTAGAGGATTCCCATATACCCACCTTCCCCCTCCCACACTTTCCCACATTAACAACATCTTTCATTAGTGTGGCACATTTGTTACAATTGATGAACACATATTGAAGCATTGCTAGTAACTATGGACTATAGTTTACATTAATAGTTTACACTTTGCCCCACACAATTTTATAAGTTTTGACAAAATGTATAATGGCCTGTGTCTATCATTACAATGCCATGCAGGACAATTCCAATGTCCCAAAAATGCTCCCATGTTACACCTATTTTTCCTTTCCCTCCCCTCAGAACCTCTGGTGGCCACTGCCTTTATATCAATGATACAAGTTCTTCCATTGCTAGTGA
Source organism: Cabassous unicinctus (assembly GCA_029593785.1). Lineage (NCBI taxonomy): Eukaryota > Metazoa > Chordata > Mammalia > Cingulata > Chlamyphoridae > Cabassous > Cabassous unicinctus. Next base: position 7,481 of record JAQZBX010031463.1, on the reverse strand, counting down.
AACACTTATTTAAGTAGGACATGGCTTCCATCAATCTGACTACTTGGTTGGAGTTATGTCCCTTTAAGAGTATGTCAGCAGAGATAGGATAGGACTGTCCCTAGTTAGCATTTCCTGGAATATCAAACAATAACACCATCTAATTGATCATTGCTTCCACATAGGTAAGAAGGAAACTGGATTTTGTAATCCCTTCCCCAATGCATTTTTCTTGTTGGGTGAAAATTTTCACTAGGTCCACCAGGATGCATAAAAAAAGTTTAGGCTCATATTTCTGGGAAGAAAGCAGTTGTATGCAAAACATGTGTACCTATAAAAATTAAATAGGCTTCCTTGCACATGTTTTAAACATTTGGGATGGAAGATATAAAGGTTGTACAGGGTTATTAATATAATTATTGATGAGTTTTGAGGATGAGTGTACGATTCTGTGATGGTTCCGCTATTCCTAACTGGTTGTGGGCATAGGATTCTTCTGGCATGAAAGGAAAATGTGTGAGATAAGGATTATGGGAAACAAGTACAAATCAGAACAGATGATCAGAAGAGTGATTGTCTAGAATAGCCAGAAATTTTGCTCAAGAAACATTGAAGACCTAGGTCATATTAGAATATATAATTGTTGTCAATCCTGTATTGTATACAAATGTATATTTTTGTTCAGCATTGCTTTACATCTTAGGCAAAGAGAAAAAAGATGGTGTATAAATTTATGGTTTAGATACTTTAGTTAGTGTAGTGTGGTATGTTGAAGCAGAAAAATCCTTAATTTTATTTGTTTTTATGGATTGCTATTTTTTCTTTCCACACTATTTAGGAATACAGGCAATTGCAAAATGTATGCTTTCTCTTCTCTTCTTAATTTATAAAATTTCATGAAGTCAAAGATAATCGATGCATTAGTCTGGATAAGCTGTGTTTTGCTTTTTAAACAAATGAATTCTGAAATCTCTGTGACTTAATATGTAGCAGCACATTTCCTGTTCATGCAAAACTCACTGAGAGTTTGGGGATCATTTAGTGACATTTTTCTTCCATGTAGATTCTCCCGAATTCAGGTTTCTCCCTGTCTGCACATATAGTCCTGCTTCTTAGTACTTTTCTTCTAGGCTTGCTGCAGCAGGGAAAAAGACAGATGAATACTAGCACACCTTTCCTAAATGCTGAAGCTGAAGTATGAAATATATAACTTTAAAAGCTTATCACAGGGAACTTACTAGATACAAAAGGGTGGAAAATATGGTTGTAGCACATGGATATTTGCTGATTGTAAATGGGTTGGTCATAATTGAGAAAAAGTGCTTTACCATTTGGAATGAATTGACTACTAGCTATTGCAATATAATATGCATGCAATACACATATAAAATGTAAGTGAAATATACATATAAATATATGTACGTATGTATATATCATGAGATCCAGGCATGGCTATGAATTGATTTGGATTGATTCAGTCCTTTCAAAAATAAAAGTGAAGTCACAGGGCTTTTTAAAGTCTGGTTGCTGTTCTGATTGGTTCCCATGCATGCAACTCAGCCTTCAGTAAGTAAATTGTACTTTTCTCATTTCTTATTTTCTTGTTTCTTAATAAACTCATTACTCTCTTGCCTAAAAAAAAGTGAAGTCACAAATATTTTCAAGATATATGCCCTACTTCAGTCTGGATCCTCTTCCTTTAACTAGATTCTTTTTCTTTCTATTGCATTGTAAGTGCAACTCGAGGTGTATGGAGGTGGTCTGCAATTTTCTATTCAATTTTGAATGTGCAGACTTTCTGCCTTGATTACTCAGATATCATAAGCGCTCACTCTTTTATTAGCTACTTTTTGTTCCTATTAATTAAGGCTAAAATACATCTGTTAACCTATTTAGGAGCTGAAATGTGTAGATATTTTTGACAGAAAAATGTTTACATGTATGTTCTACCTGTGAACAATATGTGCAAGGTTTCTCTATGGTTGTACCTAGAAGAATTTAATCTCCCACCTTTACTCTGCTTTAGGCAGGGAAAATAGTTATTCTGGGCAAAGTCCAAATAACAAGAAAATAGTGATCCATTTGGGATAATCCTTATCCCACAGATTTTCAGCTTCAAAATGAAAAAATTAATTTTGTTATGACTCCTGCCTTAATAACTGAAGCAGTTTGATACTGTATATGAATTTCAAAAATAGATATTGGATTATGTTTGTGAACTGGTCTTTTCTTCTGGGCATATTAGATTATATTGGATTCAGAAGTTTCACTTTCACTTGATTAAATTATGCTTTGATTGGGCCACGTCAGTAGGACGTTGAGTTCCTGTCCCCTTAGTGGGTGGGGATTCACAGAGAAAACAGCATGGCAGAAGAATTAGTTGGAGTTTTATTGCTGGAGCCCCAGGAAGTAAGCACACAGAGGAGCAGAGCAGCTGAGCCCAGAGAGAAACAAGCCATCTTGCTCTTACACATGGCAACAGACTTTGGTGAGGGAAGTAATATATGCTTTATGGCCTGGTAACTGTAAGCTTCTACCCCCAAATAAATACCCTTTATAAAAGCCAACAGATTTCTGGTATTTTGCATCAGTACCCCTTTGGCTGACTAATACAAAAACCATCCCTCATTCCTCCAAATCCATTTGTTTCTACTTGATGCCATTCTATCACAAAAATAATTCTACCCTGACTATATTAGAAATGCTCAAAATGAATTATAAGATGTATTATTAGTGCAGAAAGGTGTTTTCAGTATGGTAGTGAGTGAAAAAATGCAAATATAAAAAAGAAGGTACATTATGGTCTCAATTGCTTAAAATGATACAAATAATGGAAATGCCTCCAAAAAAGACACAAAGAATATTTATGCTTATTTAAATTATGGGTTATGGGCAATTTTTATGTTCTTTAAAAAAAAAAAACTGTAATGTGGAAGATCAATTTTGATCAAGAATATAATGTGACTGCCAGATAATTTGTTCTTGTAAAACTGATGGGAGCCCCAATATATAAACCACAGACTTAAAGTTGAGCTACTTTTGCAGTCATATATTAAACACATAGCATCTTACACACACACACACACACACACACACACACACACACACACATTTTTTTTGACTGTTGACATGCCAGGCACCTTTCCTATAATCCTGCATAGCTGGATCCTCTCCCAAACACTTCCACAGTATTTTTTCAAATAGACAAACAGGAATAGAAAGACTACTGTGAGCAGGAGCTGAGGATTGACTACATGAGTGTCTGTTCCATGTTTCATTTCTAGTCATTCAGGCTGATGATCCTATGCTGCAGTTTCTTTTTCCTATTAGATTTATCTTGTTTCAGAGCAACTATAAAATACCAGGTGAGTTCTGTTTGAAATTAGGATCATTTCAGATGCAACTGAGTGAATATTTGAGGCTACAGTAAGATGCATGGTGGTAGTGAAATTTGTGAGCTCATGCTTCATTGAAAAAGAATTGTATGAGAATATCATAGATTTCTTATAAAACATCTCTGGAATATTATGAAAAGACAAAACAGACAGTTTGATTCAGGACATTATTCCCCAAATTTATTTGTATCTTGAGAATTTATTGTTTGGGGAACTTCTTTCCTATTAAATGTTAAGGACCTTTTGCAATTCAACATTACATTTAAGGGAGACCAATAAACAATTTCTGGACCTGCTCAGAAAACACATACTTGAATGTGAGGACCTAAAAGCACCGTAATTTATTGGTCATAGCATATTCTTTGGAATAGACTGTATTTATTTTCTGTTTTCACTGAGTAGCAGCCACATAATATTAATGGTGTTGTTCATGGGCCATAGTCATACTGAGCTTATTTTTTTCATATATAATTTAAGGAAAATAACAAAAGGCATAGAGGAAATAAGATTATTATTATTTTTGTAAAAGTTTGTATCTTAGCAGGAAAAATATAGTTTTCCACATATTTAGCATTATTAAAGAACAAAAATGAGAATAATACATATAATTCTTATCAGTATCTTATACTGCCTTGTTTTAATATTAAGAGAAAAATAAATGAACTAAGTGTGAATATAATCAACTAAATCCTATCTCAAATACCACCAATTATATTAGGAAAAGTTTAAATTCAGAAATCAACATCAGGAATAGAAAATTACTATACTTGATAAATAAATTCAAAGGCTTTTTGGTATTTAAAAACATCTTCATATTGATGAATTTTAATAATACCAATAAGCGTAATAAGAAGCAGTCAAGGTCACATCCAAAGAAGACATTAATGTAAAGAGTATTGCTTACAGTTCAGTGGGGGTTATAAAAGAATTTTCAGAACTGATACGCTTTTATCAAAACAAATTAAGTCTTACCTTCTCATCATCACCATGAAAAGGGAAAATATGCAAAAGTTAGAATGTTGTGTATTAAAAATTTAAAGCATCAATCTGCTTAAAAACAAAAAGAAAGAGATGAAATAAATATGCAACTTATTTCTACTTTGTGGAGGCAGGTTAAGAAAAACTGCTGTTATAAAACATAGCACAAAACTGATGGATTCAACTACATGAAGACAGGGAACAAACTTGAAACATATTTGCAACACGTGTGACAGACAACTGTTAGTACAGAAATCCCCTTTAAAAATGAAGAAAAACATCTACCGACAACATGATAAAGAAAAAGTAAAACTAATGAAAAGCTAATTCTCATGAAAAATGTTTGACATTAAAAAAAATCCTCTTTCATAAGCTATCAAAAATACAGTTTAAAATGTGAAATACTTTGAACTGACAAAGTGAAAAATATGTATGGGAGCTATATTGTGCAGTCTGGTGTGTGTTGGTATTAAATAATCTGAGAATAAACTACTTTCTATAATACGGACTTTATATTTGGTCATGTTGCTTGGTCTTGTACTCCATACTCTTAAAGCCTTATCTCAGTAAAAAATATGGACAAGAATTAAAGAAACAAGTATTTCACAATATTTCTTTCATAATAGTGAAAATGTAAGACAACCGAAATGTCTATATAAAGGGATCAGTTGAATTGTTATGCACAATTATGAAATATCTGGCAGACATCAAAATGATTTATGAGTATTATTAGTGAGGAAAGGTATTTTCAGTAGAGCAGTGAGTGGAAAAATGCAAATTTATTTTTCCCATTATTGGACATTATTATGGAAATGTCTCTAAAAAATACTAAAGAAAAATAGTGCTTATTTAAATTATGTATTATGGGCAATTTTTATGTTATTTTAAAAAAATCAATTTTATGATCCTAGTTTTTTATAAAGAGAATATATTGCCTTATTTTCAGTAAATAGATTTAACAAAAGTTTTTCTTTTTTATCTATGGCCTGGCTCCATCATATCTCAGTTCTGCTTTTCTAGGTAGATTTGGTATGTCAGTCATTGTTCATAAAGATCTGTGATAGTAGAAACAAATGTTTAAACCCAACTTACCCATAAACTGAAAACCCTAAAATCATCTTGAGAGAAAAATACCAATAAAAAATCATTGGTTACCAACCATTCTGAATAATTTTGAAGAAATAACAGGTTCAATTTACAACAAGTCCTCTTATTTGTAGAGAACATTTCCTATGCACTTAAAATGACTGAGCCACCACTCACTGCTGTTTTTCAAGTTCACCCATTTTTAACCTAAGTTTAGTATTCCTTTCCCTTTTATAATGACTCCAAAATGATTGCTTAGAGGAACTTGCTAAGTAAATCTGAGTTCAAGGGCATAGTATATTTTTCCTCTTTAGGCTCACAAAATCCTGTGAATGTGGGCCACAAGCATCCCAGCTCAGATAAAAAATTTCCATGGTTAGAAAACTTCCAAAGCATTAGTCTTCAAAGAAATTGATAGGGAAAAACCTAATCTACTGTAGGACATCTCTCCATAAGCCTCCTTTCTGAATATTTACTCTTTTGCTGTTTAGTAACTAAATAAAGTAGATTATAAAAACCACTTGAGATTTGTTCTAACCTGATGTAAAATTCTGAAAATAGACTGTGTTAAAACAGAAAAATTATGGATTTCCAGCCTCATGAAATCAGCAGCAAATGCAGTTGTCCTGGAAGAGCAATTCTCTGAATTCACTTCCTTTAAGCCTTTTCCTAAGTCCATGCTCAGCCTGGAGAGAGCTCCTTGGGTTCCTGGGATCCTGGGTCCACATGGCTTTGAAATTCAGACTATCATCATCTGTTAATTTGTGTCTGGTTATGCTTATGTGTTATTCTAGGGTCAGATAGCCCCAGAGTCCATCTTTATCAACATTTTCAAGTGTGATTTCAGGGATATATTTAAATGAATATTATTTAAGCAAAGCTAGGTAAGGGTATTCTGGGCTTTCAGTTCCTAAAGGATTAGAATTATCAACTTCAGTTGAGATGGCAGCAAAACCAGTTCATCTTCCTCCCTCTTGTGACCATGTTGGGGGTGGGGGGTGGGGCTGGAGATCAACTTAGGCTGGGTTAGCAGACTGCCTTTGCCTGGAGTTTGAGCGTAGCTTGCTTTATTTTTCTCTACACTTCAAAGAATTTTGGAAGAATGCTGAAATTAGGAGAGAAGAAAGGTCAAGTTTTGCTGTATTCAATGCTGATTCAAGAGCCATTATAATTCCAAAATCTTCTGGGAGTGTTCAATCTCTCCACTAAAATAATTGCTCACAATGCTGAGATTCCCTGAAAAGTTAGTAGCAGTTAATGGAAGTGTAAATGCCATGTGAATTAACAAGTAACGAGCACTTTCTATGTATCTGTTAATCTACTAAATTTAGTATATCATCTGAATCTCATGTGATCCCATGAAGGAGATACTAATATTTCCATTTGGTATATAAAGAAATATATACCATTTTAACATCACTTGGACAAGATCTACAAGCTAATACTTAGTGATGTTTGGCTTTAAATCCAGACTGATCTCATTTTTAAGCCAGAGTTCTTGTGCATATGTTATCATACTTTCTTATTCACTGGTGCTGTAATGTATCTTATTCACCTGATATGATGGGAGAGAAATCCTGACTCAGACTAGCTCTTGGTTCTACCACCAGTAGCAGATAGGGATTATTCTTCAGAGAGATTCTTTGTGTGGAGCTTCTCAGGAAAGAGAGGGATGGAGAAAATGGAATGAACGCTTTGTAACTTACTTTCTTACCTCTTGCCCCATCTGACTGAATTGTCTAAGCATCATCCTGAGATCTTTGATTCTGGGAATTTCTTGGTGCCGAGGGTGGAAGGAAAGTGTAAGTAGAAGTTCAGATTTAGGAATGGGGACATCCTCTACAAGAACAGCACATGGTAAGATTCTAAAGAATCATACACCTGTCTTAATTTTCCAGTGCTGCTATGACAATGTCACACAATGAGTTGCCTTAAGCCATAAACTTTTTTTTTTTTTAATTTTTTTTTATTTGTAAAATGATATATAAATACATATGCATATATGTGCATTTGTTTACATAAATGTTATTATATATATATATA
>JAQZBX010031462.1:0-26305 GCA_029593785.1 Cabassous unicinctus | reverse complement strand
CTGCCCCTCCTCACTCTGCCCCAAAAATGTCCAGTGGCCACCGGCTCCACCTCACTGTTACAATTTCTTCCATTGCCTGAATCACAATATGTCTACAACAGAACACCACCAAGTCCACTCTAGTCCACAGCTCCTCCCCCCATCCTGAGGGGACTTGGAAGGTGATGTCCACTCCACCTCCAAGTGAGAGAGGGCTTATTACAAGTACTTCTATCCCTTTAAAATACATTCAAGCAAGTCTAAGATCAATTTTGGTAAAATTTTCCTAGAATGATCGATTGAGATTTGTATGTTATCAATGGCAGAATATGACAAGATTTTGACCTTGAGATCTATGACTGAGTGCTGTATTCTGTGATGACAATAAATCCCATTGCATACAAATGAAGCTAAATCATGCATTCTGCGCGGGTTGCACAGGCAGCTCATCCTTTTGAACAATGTAGGGTTTGTTGACTGTAGCTTTCTTCAGGAATGGGAACATTGTGGTAAGAAATGGATCTGATACCCCAAGCCCATCACTGAAAGATATCTCTGCTTCACTCTGTAGTTCACCACCAGGGGACAAGAGGAAAGAGATTTTTCTCTTCCCTGTGTGTCCACACTGTTCTCTCTTCTCTGACAATAAAAATCCTTATCCTGCCTAATGCATAGACAGATGATTCCAGGACATGGGCTATAAAGGGGAAACTTATATGAAGTCTACAGAATTGAGAAATATTACAAAGTATGTTTTACATTACTCAGTTGTTCATCTCTTCCTTTCTCATGGTTATCCCCCACCCAGCCAAAAGTATAACTCTTCTAATCGCAATTCTATGCTCTGTTGCTTAAAACTTTCCAGTGGCAATGCACTGCTGGTGGGAAAAGTACAAATCCATAGCAGGGCAAACAAGTCCAACTATTACCTGGTTGCTACTTATCTTCTCCATCTCTCACATTATAATCTAGAAATACCAGATTGCTCTCGTTCTTCAGTGCACACGATGGTGAATCATGAATACTGCCGTCAATAGTGTTTCCTCTGCCTGCGGACTTACAAACCTTGGCCTTGCTGACTCATCCTTCAAGATTGCTCATGGACATCTTCACCAGAAATCTATCCAGAAAGCCTGAACAGCTCAGACTGGGTCATGGGTCCTTCCTGTTGACCCCTGCTGTCTTCCAATGTAACATGTATCATATTGTTTTCTCTTCTTTCCTTCAAGGTCAAAGACAACGTGTTGGTCCATATTTTATTCCTCTCTCTGGTGCTCCCTTTCCACCTTCCAGAATGGAGATGGGTAGAGCCAAAGAGGCAGAAAAAAACAGAGGTAAATATAAACTGAAAGATCTAGGAACAGAATATTGACACCAGGGAAACTATAGAGCAGAGCTATTAGCTTATAACAAAACAAGCCCCATTATATGAGATTGGATGGGTGTTTTTGTTACTTACACTTTGAGAGAATACAATACAAACAGAATACATAATAAATGCTTATGGAATAACTTTCTGGTGAGTGATAAATATCCTCTATGCTTCCACAACATACTTGGTTTCCTCCTTCCCTGCCTTTTTCTCACCTGGAATGTCTGTTCTAATTCTCTATGCCCATTCAGACCTAACTCTTTAAGCTTGGGTAAAATCCCATTGTCTGTATGAAGTCTTCTATGACTACTCCAGGACACATAAGTTTTACCATGTCTGAAACCCTAGAATACTTACTCTTATTCTCACCATTCATGAATATTTTAAGGCTTTCTTTCTTTCCTGCATGTTTATCTAATCTCAAAAAAACCTTGTATCACTAAACACATCAATAATTGTGTTGTGGCTAAAACCACTGATATTTAGATTTGCTGTTGATAATAAATGGGATTAATGCTTAATTAAATGTTTCCCTTTTCTCTGATTTTCATTTCAATAAGTATGTTTATAGACTTATGGAGAACAATTCGAAAAGTTCAAATGTTTAAATTTGGTCAAACTTGAATGTGCTTTAGACTTCTTTTACCCATCCATGTGTTGATATATAAAACTGGAGTTTCAGGAGTGGATATGGCTCAACCTGTTGAGCACCCATCTCCCACATGGGAGGTCACAGGTTTGGTTTCTCGTTCCTCCTGAAGAGGACAAACAAACAACAAACAGATAACGAGCAAAAAACAATGAGCAAGACAATGAACAAACAGACAATGAGCAGACAATGAGCAAAAAACAACAAGCAGACAATGAGCAAAAACACAAGCAGACAATGAGCAAAAACAATGAGCAGACAATGAGCACAAGCAACGAGTAAAAACAATGAGCAAACAGATGAGGGAGCCATCTCTGGGTGGGGTAGGGAACAACTGGAGTTTCAAGTGTCCAAGTGTAAACAAAGGAATTGTTTATAGGCAAGGGAAAGCTTATTTTCCCTAAAGTGATTGAAAAATATTTCATGTCCAATTTACCACAAATTCTCTATGTGTACATGGGCAAGTATTTTTCCTTCTTAGACTCAAGGTTCCTCCCAGTAAAATAAAGTGATTGCACTAAATATAAGAAAAATCTTTCCAAATATAAGTTTTCCATGTATGTAAACCCATAGTCATACAAGTGTATCTTTCTATAAATGAACAGTTTCTATTTCATGCTTTACTCTACTTGGATGGCAAAGGCTTACTCTCAGTCAATTTGGGGTTTCCTACACAAATTTCCCTAAGTTGTGCCTAATTTTGGGATTTACAGTGCAAAAACAATGGGAGTAGTATGGAGGGATCAATTGTTCAATGCTAGCTTCACAATGGTACCCAATTCTGGGGTACCCAATGTTTCTGCATCCATCCCCACCATTAAACTCAGTCATCCATCCCTCAATCTGTCTGCTAAGACTCCTTGAACTCAAGACCTCTCTTCACATGTCAGAATGGAAACTATTCTGCTATTGCCATGATACTCTAGATATCAAAAAACTCTACAAATCTATCTCAAGACACATCTGCCTAGTTACACCATACAATCAATTCTTCACTAGGTTTCTGCCTCTCCCTTGAAGCTCTCTCCACAATGGTTTTCTTACTCACATCACTTTTTTTTTTTCCCTAACTGCCCTCCTCCATCTCTCTCTCTCTCTGTCTCTCTCTCCCTCCCCCCTCCTCTCTCTCTTGCAATAATCAAATAAGAAAATATACATATAGTGCCTGATTCTATTTCTGGTGTAATGTTAGAGTTCAAAAAATGTTAATTACTACTATTATGATTTTTGCTACTTTAAATAGGTTACGTAGACACATGGTTCAAAAATCATATATATATATATATATATATTTCTACACACACACAAACATATATAAAAGTTAAAGTGAGAAGTGTCCTTCTCATGCAGGCATCCCTCCCTTTGTCTAGTTTCCCTTTCACTTCAAAGAAGTAATCATTAAACACTGTTTTTTTAAAGGTAAACATAATGAAACAAACTTTACTATATCCTTAAAAGAGGGAGTTTAGCAATATTTATTTTCAAATATTAATATATATTTATAAAACTAAAATTAAAATATTACATAATACTTCATCAAATATTTACAGAGGGAAGTTTATGTGGCCCAAGCATTTGAGCTCCTGTTTCCCAAAGGGACAGTCCCAAGTTCGGTTCCTAGTACCTCAAAAAATAAAACAAAACAAAGCAGACAACAAGCAAAACAAAAGGAAAAACCAATTCAGGGGAGCCAATGTGGCTCAGTGGTTGAGTGCCGGCTTCCCACATACAAGGTCCGGGTTCAATCCCTGGCCCCCAGTACCTTAAAAAAAAAAAAAAAAAAAAAAAAATTACAGAGCATTTCCACAGACACCAATTTAAGTTTTTAAAGATTATTAAATAAGCTATTTCTCATACAACACTGCAAGGTAGGTGATTTTGGTAGTTTCCTTTGACAGACAAGGGAACTGAGGCTTGAGAGTAACACAGAAAGCAGAGGTGAGATGTTAAGTTTTAGCCATACCACCCTTGTCGCTTTACTATAATTTCTATCTATACCAGTCTAGTGTTTGCATATGCATATATTTAAATAATTCCTTTAATTGTTTTTATTTCTTCATTAAATTTCAAAAGTCAAAATTACCATTATACTTGGAAATGCTTTGTAGTGCCAAAGAAATAACCCACGGATAGAAAGATTGAATAGGAAGACATATGCAGACTCAGGTTCATCAGTAATAATCCAATATATATTTCCATTCAATCTTTATCTTTTTAAAAATTATTTACTAAAAAAATCATTGGCAATTACATAAAATCAAGATCCCTAACCTCTAATCATTATGTGGAAAAACATACCCAATATCGTTCTATAGTCTTACAGCAATTCTACCAATCAAACTTTATTAATATCCCTGTCTCTTATTTTCCTCCTTTAATCTATCTTTTATTATGTTAATATATCCTCTTAGCTGAAAAATCTATAATGCCATGCATCTTTTTAATAAGCTTGACTACTTGCCAAAACATTATAGGGTGTACATTTTTTAAAAAATATTTAAGATATAATAAATTATAGATTCATATATTATGTAAATATATGGGTCTATAAGCAAAGTATAAAACCTATAATGACTACATTGCATTATATATGGTACAACCATCACAAACACAAGCAAGGCATTAAATTTCCAACCTACATTTCTAGCCTCATCTTTTACTCTCTGATTCTGCACCTGCCCAAGAATTCATATATAATACAATCATAGCTCCCTCCTCTGTCCCTTCTAAAGTAGCCATTAGCTTGGTTTGTATATTGATTACTTTGTGGAATTTCTTGATGGTTTTATCACCCAAGTATGCATTCCTAGGCACAACCAGTTTAGTCTTAGCTACTTTATAACTTGATATGTCTTTTAAGTCTCTTTTAACCTAAAGATCCTCATTCCATCTCTTTCTCTGCTTTATAATTTATCACTCCCTCCAACAATTCTGGTCTTTTGTCATTCCTTAGACATGCCAACCTCATACTCCCATTGGGAACTTTATTTTTCTGTCTATATGGAAGTGGTCTTCAATCAGATATTCTGTGTATTTCTCATTCAAGATATTCTAGTCTCTGCTCAAAAGCTACTTTTCAGAGAGGGTCTCCTAGGTGACCTTATCTTATACCCCCTCCTCCCAAATTCTTTGTCCTGTGTTCTTTCCAACTTTATTACTCTTTAGAGTACTTTTCACTACGTGAATTGATTTACTTATATTTGTGTTTAATTGTTATTAATTAAGTTTCTATCCTCCACTAGTGGGCAGGGACTCTCTACCTCAATACTGTATCCCTTGTGCCTTGAAAAGGGGCATACGAATTGCTGGCATGTTTATTCATGAAGTTTTGTAAAATGAATATTAAAGTTAGTTGCAATAGAGCCTTATTACAAAGAAGGGTGAACGGATATATGGACAAACAGATATGTGATAAAGGGGTAAGGATGATCTAATTTTTACATCTGACTCCCCATTAATTGCAAAATCTTAACAGCCTGACCTGGCTAATATGGGGTCAACTTCTCTCTCTGTCCTTATTTATCTCTGTACAACTCTTCCAGATGATGTTCCCAAACAGAGGAGACCTGGGATATACTGTGCTACTGTACCTTCTCATCTAGTTTTCTGGACCAATGTTTATAAAAACAGGAAGAATAAACAATGTAAAAAAAAAGACATGAAATAATGAATGAGACCTACTAGGGAGAAGAAGATAGAGCACGCCATTTTTCTGTAATGGTGAGAAAGACTTAGTGGAATAAATTGTACACATATCAGTTGCATAGTCTGTTACCACATGATAGAACTAAAGAACCCTTTATTTCTTATATTTCTTTAGAGTAGCTCAAACTCTTTCTTAGATTTCTTTCCAGTGGTGCTAAGACGTGCTAAGGGCTGTTGACGATTAGGGGAAATTCTAAGCATGGCTAAGCTCTGTTGTGTCTAACACTTTATGTACTAAGCACATACCTCATCAATTGTACTTGCTTATATGGCTGTCTACTCCACCACACAAGACTGTGATTTTCTGTATATCCTCAACACCTAGCTTGGTGCTAAACACAGAGTAGATGCTCAACAAATGCTTATTGAATAAATCTGTACTTGAATGATTTTACTTGTGCTAGGAGTTTGAACGCAACTTAATTTCAGGATGAAAGAGAATGTACTATAAGTTAAGAAAAGTCAGCAATTTGAAATCATAAGATATTAATATGATTTTTATCCTCTTTCAAAAGACAAACACAACTTAAGGTAGTGCTGTAAACCTAGTACTAAAAAAAAAAAAAAAAAAAAGACCAGAAGATTTAAATTCATATTTAAAAGTACTATTTAGTAGAGGATTATAATTTTAGAAAGGACTCCCATGTTCTTGGCCTAATTCTTTCACAGTCATATAAAAAATATCAGGAAAAGCACACATTTCAATAAATTACTTTTCACCCTAGGTTCCAACAACTAAAAACTAGATTTCATTTTATCTGTAAGATTTGGTATATTGCTCATAAAAAATTTCTTCAAAAGAATAGATTATTATTTCGTAAGGGTGCTTCAACTCATTAAGTTTTGTAGCCACAATCTACTTAGAAAGTAGGAGGGGTGGTCAAATGATCTGTTTGAGAATTCGCTGTATAATTTCTTCCTCTTTGATTCTGATTCATTTTAACTTTTTGATATGGTCTTAGGGTCACATTGCCAGGATCTAAGCATTTTCACATAAAACGAGAATAGATTTCAATCAATGTTAAAGCTGGGGGAAATGACTTTCCATTAAGTCATTTCTTTTTGCTTCTGTGGATACAACTTTTCCACTTGCCGAGGTGTTGGCAGCAAAGTGCATCATATTTATCCTTAGATTCTCACATCTCTCTGTCTGAGAGCCTAATAAAGGCATGGGAATAAACTTGGTTGCTTTATTATGAAGAGCACACATTATGAAGAGAATTCTATCTTGAATTGTTCACACTACTCCCTGTTACTTAAAGGAAGTTCAAATATTTGACTTTGCCAAACACAGGGGCTCCTATTATTTTAATTGAAATTTAATGCTGCATGGCTTTATGATGAAGCTCAAGGATACAACTGGGGGAGACACATAATTTCTTTAGGTTTAAGACATGCCTCAGAGAAAAAAACATTTGCAATTATTTCTATCTTGCGGGAAATTTCAATTTTAATTTTGTGTCACCCTCCAATATGTAGGTCAACTCAACTTTTGTAAGCATTGTGATTCAAGTCAATAGCCTTGTGCTTACTAAGGTACCTGCAGGAAGCACAACAATGGCAGTTTTCACCAATGAATTCAAGGAGCAACAGGCTAGGAAGAAATGCCTGGGGCTTTGCCCTTGCTCATGGTCCCATTCACTAACCTGTTGATTCAGCTGGACTCTTTAAACACCTCAATCCTATAGACTTCTGATTGTCAATAGGGCTTTGCCTTTTTAGTTAAGAGAAACCTGAGAGTGAAGTAGGAAAAGGCGTGGAGACTGGCATAGGGCACAGTGTTTCCACTCCCTTTATTTATAGTGAGACATTTTTGTGGTTTACAAGAAATGTCAAGCCCCTGGTGTGGCAAGGTCTTATCATTCTAGACTGATTTTGCATCAGTAGTTTATTTAGCACAGAAAGAGTCACTTACATGGATACTACTTTTCCAACTCTTGAGTATTATTCCTTAATTACTTATAAGAATCCTCAAAGTTGGATCCATCATTTTGTTAGGTTGCATTATTTAGTTGTTCAAGTTTGTATTTTCTATTTTCTACTCTTCCATACTTCCTTTCATCTTTAGGCACCCCAAGTTCCATTGTTCTCAAACTCCTCATTCCTTTATTTATAGAGTAGGAATGTCAGTTTGTCCCTGGGCTGTTTGTCCCTCATGAGGCAACCAGAAGAGTTTTTATGCTATATTTGTAGAATCCTAACTGGTAAAATTCCAAGCATCTGCTAATAAATGGGGGAGAGTTTTCCCACAGTTGTGACTCACTTTCTACATGTGCATGTATTTAAGTTACAGGTGTATGTTCAGAATTCACAACCAAAGGCAAGTTTCCCAAATTTCCCATAGGCAGACTCACCATACTTAATGGTTTAGGAATGCATACTTATTATTTTTAATGAAAAGCTGACATCCTACTTACCAAAAGTTAGGGAGTAAACATATCTCAGAGGAAATAAGTACAAACTTTGAAGTCAGGCATAACTGAATGAAAGTTCTGGCTATGTCACTAACTAAATTTGTGACTATGAAGAAGTTTACTTTAGCACTTTCAGATTCTGGGCCTTACTTTTCTCTTCTATAAAGAGGTAATAATACCAGCCTCATGGATGTAAGAGAAATCCAGATGCAACATCTAACAACACATTTATAGCCAGGGTTGATTTTACTGGTCAGGTTAACAAAGCAGGCATCTCTTCCTCCCCCATGGCTTGATGTGGACCCTAAAACTTGGTTGATGAAAAAACTTTCCAATTCAGAAGGCCATTCTTTGAAGATTACAACACTACTTAATAAGATTGCTATGAAGTACAAATAAGAACATAACGTACATGCCCACCTGGACATGGTGCGTTCTTAGTTAAGGTTAACTTTCATCTTTATGATGTTAATAACTGCAGTAAGGATAAAAAGCTATGATTCAAAAATCTGGATCATGGTTAAAATGTGATGAGCCTGGTGGTTAATTGGGCTGCTGGGTGCAGGATATTGGTCAGATCAGTATAATCTGGGCCCACCAACAGGGGCTCAGTAAACATAGGTCACTACTGGGAGATGATTCACAACCAGCAAACTCACAAACAAGAAATGTAATAATTTACAAGAAGAAACAGCTATCACACAGAAAGTTCCTAATATTCACTCAGAAGAAGAAATCAGGTTTAACTATGCAGATTCATTAGAGTAAAATCAGAGCTAGTGAAGGAAGCTGGCTGGTCTTACAGAGGAGATTTACCACATTTGGTAAGCTGATGAGTCCTCCATTTTAAGAATGAAGTTATCACCTGGATAATAAGGACAATATATTACATAGGGGAGCCAGAACTTTCTATTCCCAAGACACTGCTGGTGACACACTGCCAAAGGATCTTACTATTTTACTCCTCTTTAACTATTTCCCAAAATGACCAATTCTTTTCCATTGCCACTTCATTGTTTCTTCCTTTATCTGTCTCTTCCTTTTGCTTTCTGTTTTTCTTTCTTTGGTCTTACTTTTCTCTCTCCTTATTTTTTTTCAAAGACCAGATAAAATACATTTCAATAGGTTACAACTTTTATATGTTAACAAAATCATTCTCCTAATATCCTGTGCAATAACTCTCCTTGGCGACTCAATTCACATTTTGACATAGTGAGTAATATTTGCAGATGGTGGATTTCATTTAATGCACAATGATTTCGACTGATTTATCACCTGCAGCTAAGCTTAATTTCATATTCTGAAGATAACAAGCTTCACCTTCACAATGTATCTTAGAATACATATTTTCTCATAAATTGAACTTATAGTACATTTGAAGTGTACCATCCCAATAGAAATGAGTGACTGATATAATAATTTTCTTTGGGAAAAGGCTTCAGAGTTTAACCTAAGATGCTAGAAACCTATGTCATCTGTCTCCCCAAATATTCCTATCATCCTGAGAATTCCAAGGTTCATCAAGGTGGTGATGGTGGCTCCCAGATCCAAGGGTGACTAGATTCCACACTGAAGAACATGACCAGTCTGTGGGCTTTTGATTAGGGATTGGTATACCTGCTTTCCTTTTCATGGCCTTTTGCTGAGGCTCGCAGGCAGTATTTTTCTCTTTCCTTTCCCACTATGACCTAGTCTAGGGATTTCTATATGGAACATTTTGATGTCTTCTGAAGAATTTTTATTTGACTAACAATAGAATCTATCTGCATATGGTTGTTGTGTGTGTGTGTGGGGGGGTGGGATTAAAGTGTGATAAGACATGGAAATCATTAAACAGGGGGCCTGGACCATAATAAGTGCTCAATAACTCTGCCTCCCCCATACACTAAACAATAAGCACCATGAAAGCAGGATTGCTTTCAACACTTAATACAGTATCTATAACATGGTCAGCTGTCAAATAATAGTGAATGAAAGATGAGACCCAAAGAGGAATGAAAAGCCTTTCGTGTGACTTCCTTCTCTTTTTTAAAGGTCCCTGTAGATTTCATCCTTTTCCACCAAAGAATTCCAAAGGGAGAGAGAGAGTGAACATGGCCTAGAAGTCTAGAGACATAGCCCAACCCTGCTGGACCAAGCACAGAATTTTTGTTTTTCTTTTTTTAATCTTAAATTCTTATAAGCTCATTTAATATAAAAACTCTTTTAAACTGTTCCTAGTTTGTCCTTATTCATAGCCTATGGTGCTCCACAGCTTGTTCCCAGAATTTAGAACACTCATGACAGTTTTCCTCTAAACTTGGTCCACCTGTAGCAGAATCACCTGAATTCTTGTTTTAAAATCACATTGGAGGGATATTTCTCTGCTTTACTGAATCACATTTTCTATAGACAGAACCCCAAGTCCCCAAGTTATTTTGCAAAATAACATGAGTGCCATTGCTTGAAAAGAGACAAATTGCACATGGATGCTAATTATAGTTTAATTTTAAGATTAAAAAAAGTTCATCTACTGTAAAAGGAAAGCAAGAATCAAAAGACTTTAATCACAGGGGCTGGAGCCAGGATACAATAGCCGCTAGTCAAGCATGGTTATTTAAATTCAAAGTAATTAGAATAAAACTTAAAATCCAAATTCTCAGTCACCCTAGTCACATTTCAAGTGCTTAAAATGGCTGTAGCTACAGTCTTGTGCAGCACAACATTTCCATTATCACAAAAATTTCTATTGGACAGCACTGTTCTGGAGCAAAGTATTTATCTGACCTGGGATAGGGTCAGTGAGGATGTGGCACAGAAGCTAGGAGTACTTTCAAGACCTCCAAAGATATCCCCATCCTAAATTAGCACATAGGTTCAGAGGAGAGGAAAGGAGTTGGAAGAGAACTAATATAAGCCAGGAATCGTGTCCTAGGCAAGGCAGCTACTTCCCAGAAACAACTCTACAGGTCCTTGGTGGACAGCTAGCCTTCTCTGTCACAACCAATTGCAACTCTTTAGGGAAAGATGGCTGAATTTACAAACTTATTAAAGTTGACGGTCAAAAAAGGGTTGGGTTCTCATTGTGTTAGAAATGGTGTGTAGAAAGCAACAGTTCAGCTGGAAGTCAGTACTTGAAAGACAAAGAAGGCTAAATTCATATTTGGTATTCATTTTGATGAGTTTTAACAGTCTATACTCCTCTGTATGTGAAATTGCCCCCAATTCTGTGGCAGGTGGAATTGATTTCAATGGCCTTCTTTGTCTTTCACATCCTCACTGACCCTTGGGGACTTGGGGTTCTGTCTATAGAAAATATGATTCAGTAAAGCAGAGAAAAATAATAGTGAATGAAAGATGAGACCAAAAGAGGAATGAAAATAAATTAAAAATGTACATTTTATTTAATCTTCAAAATCATCCTATGAGGAAATCACAGGTTATCATGTGTATGAAACTTTCCTGAGGTGACATTGCAAAGCAAAGAAGAAATCTACATCATGTTGTACATGGTGCTTATTGTAACTTAAATTTTAAAATGATAATGTTATATTTTATCAGTTTTTACACCTATAGAACATGAGCACAGATACTTGTAGGAAATTGCTTTGGAAGAAAGTTAAGCAAACTATGGATCATGTATGCAAAGTTTTGATATCTAGATCCTGACCCAGGAAAGATGGCACTGAGTGAGCCCAAGTGCAGTTTATTTTTAAAAAAACAATGACCTAGCAGTCATTGGGAATCCAGGTCTTTTGACATCTCAAGCATCAACCTTTTTAGTTTATATGTCATCTGTATGATAAATATTCCTATGATTTGATCTAAAACCTGGATCTTCAGTTACATCATCTGAGACAAGGGAAGGATTAAGCCAAAGCTAAATTACAAGCACTACTCTAGAGAATCACAGCCCATTATTTGAAGATGAAACACGATATCAGAGACCCACCTGAGTATAATCCGGATTTCCGAAATTAGCGGGTGATAAACTGAAAAGTACAGATATTGTTTTCTATCATCTATCAACAAGAACCACTTTTCTTTCTATTTTTTCATGTCTTTTATTTTCAAGGATTAAAGTTTAAGATTTCAGGACATGGTGAATTTTAATTAAAAATAGATTGAATAGATTAGTGGACTGTAATTGAGAGTATTGGAAAATGGAGCACAGCACTGATGCTAAATAAAGACAACGATTCCTGATATTTTCTTATAATTATATGAATTTGTACTGTTCTTTAGCTAATTCCTACTTTTATCATCTTGCATTTTTAATTTAATATGTGTATTTATAAATATACTTCATGGATCTCCTCTATAATGATTGGCTGTATCAAATTATTTTGTTAAGAAGTCTACAGCAAACAAAAATGTTATATGCTTCTAACCCTTAATAGCACAGTGCTATTATTAATAAATATCGGTAATTTTGTAGAAGGTTTAATATCTAATCGAGAATATAGTCGTTCAAGGATGAAAGGCAACTCAAGACTCAGATTGTTTCAGAGCAACAGTAGGAAGGGAGGCTGCTTCAGAAAGGAGGGATATTTTTGCATATAAAAGAAAGAAAAGATAACACTCATTCTCCAAAAAAAGGAGTTGTTTTGTAAAAATGAAAAAAGAGTCTATCTGAATTAAGAGACAAGATCCAGGGCTTCCCATAATGATTTACATGCAATTATATATTGTGGGCAAGGTATTTAAACACTGGAGCTGGAATGACTTAAAATAGCTGAATATTTGAAGAAGAAGTGAGGTTAAAACTGTTATCAAAAGTCAAGGCATGATTTATTATTGGTTATTATTTACTTTCCTCTCCCTATATTGTACATTTTTCTTTGTTTTCCTTGTATAAAATAATCGAATCACCAACTATTAATTGAATGCATGTCCTAAGCAGAGCTCTCTGCTGAGAACTGTGAGATCCTGGACATCAAAGAGCTCAAAACTTAGTTGAGGGTGGGGAGTGGAGGAAGGAATAAAAACACTTGAAAATGAGTGACAAGATAAGATTGAAGAAGTTCAAAGTAGTAGGCGAAATGTCAGGAGGCAGTTCCTGTTTCACTGCCTGAGGACGTTTAGATGTTAAAACCTAGCAATTCACTGGAGAAAGTGATCCTTCAACTTTGGATGATTACAGAAGAATTTGCTTTTCATTTTAATTTCATTCATTTTACATATATTTATTTTATTGAAGTGTCAGTTGCATAAAGGAAAATGCAGACATTTAAATATTCAGTCCTATGAGTTTTGACAATGGTATACTCCCATTAAACTACCACCAAAACAAGATATCAAATATATCCATTGCCCCAGAAAGGTCTCTCATGGTCCTTTCTGGTCAATGCCTCTCCTCAGAGGCAACCATTTTCTGATTTCTATCACCAAAAATTAAATTTGCCTGTTTTGATTTATAGAAAAGAGATAAGAGAGCACGACCTCTTATTTGTGGCTTCTTCTGGATCAACAAAAAACTTTCTGAGATTCATCCATGTTGTTGCATGTATTAGTACTTTGTTCCCTTTTAATGTTCAGTAATAATGCTATTATTAATTCCTTGGTTATCTGTAAGGAGATTTTTAATCTCAAAGAATTTTTCTTGAATTTTAGCTTTAACAAAAGCATGCCAAAAGTGGGTTAAGCACAAAAGTTAATCTTTTCTCCCTTTGAAAAGTTTAATCAAATAAGGGAAAAAGATTTAAAATAAGGACAAAACAAGGACAAAGTGCCTGCAAGAGGTGACAACAATAAAGGAAGAATAAATGTTTGGAATATTGCTGGAGCAGTGCGCAGCGGGCAGCAAAGTTTGACGGTGGAGGCCAGAGAGAGGACACTGATTTCAGCAGGACTGAGAACTCCAGAACAAAAGGGAACCTGATGTGTTTGATCATACGTAAAATAATATTCAGAGCAACTTACACTTCCATTGGAGACTTTTGGGCTACTGAATTATGATATGATAAGAACATAGAAAAGTAAGCAAACCAAAAAAAGGGAGGAACATATCTGCAGTTAGAACAAACAAGTTTTACAGGAAATGAAATGTAATCATAGTACAATATCTGGTTAAGCAGTAAACCACACTTACATAATCATAATTAGGCAGATATTGAGTACTGATATAACCAAAATTATGGTCTATTTTTATTGGGAAAGTTAGGAAGAGAAAAGAGAATGAGTGGTATAAAGCTGTAAACTCTTAATTATAATATAGGTCACCAGAAAATAAAATGAGAGTAGAGAATGGAAAGCTGATGGTTAATCTGTGCAGAATTGGTTAAAAGATTGTAAATATTTGGAAATGAATGGAAATGGTGACAGCACATCATAGTGTTTGTGACTAGCAGAGCTATCATATGGTATGACAGTGGTTGAAAGGGAACGCCTAAGGACATTATATTACTAGAAGGAAAGCTAAAAAATGTAATAAGCGACTGTGTAACATAGTGAAACCTCATGTAAAGTACAACTATGGGTGATATTGCATATATAAGACTGTTTTTTACAAAATATAAATACAAATAAACTAGAGAGAAGGAGACAGAATAGCAGCTATGCACAGTAGGAAAAGCATAGAGATTGAGAGGTGATGAGTTTTGTTTGTTTGGTTGGTTGATTAGTTGGTTTTTGTTTTTTAGTATTATTATTACTGGAATAATGAAAATGCTCTAAAATGATTGAAGTGATGAATGCATAACTATGTGATTATACTGAAATACCATTGATTGTACACTTTGGATGGATTTATGTTTTATTAATATGTATCAATAAAACTGATTTATTAAAAAAACTGTAAATTCTAATCTTCCGTAATATGAAATAAAAAGAAATTAGTAAATAAAGAAATGTGTGAATGTATGTATGTGCATAATTTAGAAATATGAACATAAATAACAGAATAAATTAAAATAATTTAAGCAGGAGAGCTGCTCTTTTTCATTATGAACTTTGTACTATTATTTGACTCTTAAAACTACATACACACATTACCTTGTTAAAAATACAAATTATTAAAAAAGAAAAAGTATTGATGTAAATATTTCATATGATTTAACAGTCGACCAGATATATTTAATTTAAAAATCTAAACACAGAGACTAGCTTTTGTACTGATTGCCTTATGTAGCCTCTGCTGTTAAATATACCATTGCTGGTAAGTGCTAAATATAATCTTTAAAGAAACTAGATCTAATTTATAAGATTTAACTTAAAATTAACTCCATATACCTACCAAATTCCTACTTTTATGCCCAAAACAATACAGTAGACTTAAATTGGAAGGGACAAAATATGTAAAGCTTTAGCTTGGAATCCGTACATATGGTATGGCTCTGCCATAGTGCTAGTGTTAACTATATTCCTTGAGTTTTATGAGAGGTAAACTTGGAAAACAATCCCAGGAATCACACCTACTTGTAAAACCAGTGGGAGAAGGAAAATGAACAAGAAAGAAACAAGTTCTATGAGGAACTGAGGGGTCCAATAACAGGCTTAGTATATTTACTACACTGTAAAATGTCCTGGTCCACAAAAGATTTACAAGAAAAACCTCTGGAGAAAAGATCCAGATGCAATTATTTTTAAAATATCAAAGGTCCAAAATATTCTTAGTGTTATGGAAACTAAGAGGTGCTGCTCTTGAAATGCATATGTGTGACTTGGGCACTAATTGGGTAACACCACAGTGGTAATGCTGAGGAGCTATAGGAGAGCACCTAGGACAGGGGTCCAGTGCAGGATCAATAGGGCCATAACAAATGTCAAGACATGAGAGTGAGAAAGAGGAGAGTAAAAGCAGGGCACAGATTGAAGTGGCCATGATGGAAGACAAAGCCATATTATGATTTGTATTAATATCATCTCCAATAAAATATTAGTTTCATGACAGCAGGAAGTTTTGTCTGTTTGGTTCAGTGCTCTTTCCACAAAACATAAAGCAGATTCTTATGCATTGAAGATACTCAGTAAATTTTTGTTGAGCAATCAGCCAAAATTTTAAGAAAGAATTTTACTTCACTCAACATGATGTCTTCAAGGTTCATCTATGTTGTCACATGTTTCATAACTTCATTCCCTTTTACAGCTGAATAATATTCCATTATATGTATATACCACATTTTGTTTATCCATTCATCTGTTGATGGTCACTTGGTTACTTCTATCCTTTAAAAATTGTGAATAATGCCACTATGAATATCGGTGCACAAATATCTGATTGAGTCCCTTCTTTCTATTCTTTTGGTTAGTTGAATTGCCGGGTCATATGGTGATTCTACATTTAAATTCCTGAGGAACTGCCACACCATTTTCCAGGGCAGTTACACTATTTTATATTCCCACCAACAATGAGCAAGTATTTCTATTTCTCCACATCCACTGTTATTTTCTGTTGTTGTATTTTTAATAGCCATTCTAGTGGATATGAAATGGTATTTCATTGTGGTTTTGATTTATATTTCTCTAATAGCTAATGATGATGAGCATCTTCTCATGTGCCTGTTGGCCATTCATAAATCTTCTTTGGAGAAATGTCTATTCAAGTATTTGCCCATTTTTAAATTGGATTGTCTTTTTGTTACTGAATTGTAGGATTTCTTTATATGTTCTGGATAGTAAATCTTTAACAGACATGTGAATTCCAAATATTTTCTTCCATTCTGTAGGCTGTCTTTTTACTATCATGATGAAGTCTTTTGATGAGCAAAGGTTTTTAATTTTGATGAAGTCCCATTTATGTGTATTTTTTCTTTTGTTGCTCATGCTTTTGGTGTAAAGTCTAAGAATCAATTGTTTAACACAAGTTCCTGATGATGTTTACCTGTTTTTTTATAGAAGTTTTATAGTTTTGGTTCTTATATTTAAGTATTTGATCCATTTTGAAATAAGTTTTGTATACTGTTTGAGGCAGGGGTCCACTTTCATTCTTTTGCATATGGACATCCCATTTTCCCAGTACCTTTTGTTGAAAATTATTCTTTTCAAATTGCATGGACTTGGCACCCTTTTCAAAATCGGTTGGCCATAATGTGAGGGTTTATTTCTGAACTCTCAATTCAATTCCATCAGTCTATATTTCTGTCCTTGCACCTGTATGTTGCTGACTTGATCACTGAAGCTTTGGAATAAGTTTTAAAATCAGGAAATATGAGTCCTCCAACTTCATTCTTCCTTTTTACAAAGGTTTTGGCTATTTGGGGCCCCTTTACCCTTACATATAAATTTGATTATTAGCTTTTCCATTTCTGCAAAGAGGGCTATTGTAATTTTTATTGGAATTGGTTGACTCTGTAAATAGTTTTGGGTAGAATTGACGTCTTAGTATAGCCAGTCTTCCAACTCATGAACACGGTATGCCCTTCCATTTATTTAAGTCTTCTTTGATTTCTTTCAGCACTATGTTGTAGTTTTCCATGTAAAAATCCTTACAACCTTGATAAAATTTATTCATAGATATCTGATTCTTTTAGTTATTATTGTAAGTTTATTTTTTTCTTGATTTCTTCCTTAGATTGTTCATTACTAGTGTGTAGAAACATTACTGATTTTTTTCATGCTGATCTTGTACCCCACCACTTTGTTGAATTTATTTATTAGCTCTAGCAGCATCGTTCTGGGTTTTTCAGAATTTTCTATAAATAGGATAATGTCATTTGCAAATAAGGAAAGTTTTATTTCTTTCTTTCCAATGTGGATGTTTTTATTTCTTTTTCTTGTTCAATTGTACTATGATCTCACTTACATGAAATACATAGATAAGAAAATCCATAGATTCAGAAACTAGAAATTCATAGATTCAGGGGCAGGGGTGAGCATGAGAATGGGAAGTAATACTTAATTGATACAGAGTTTCTGTTTGGGGTGATGGGAAAGTTTTGGTAATGGTGAAGGTAGCACAACATAGTGAATGTAATTAACACGACATAACTGTATATTCCAAAGTGGTTAAAATGGGAAATTTTAGATTGTATATATGTTAGAATAAAAATTTTACAAAATTATACAACTATACAATACAAACAGTGGGCCTCAGTGTAAAATATGGACTATAATTAATAGCATAATTATCATAATATTGTTTCATCAATTGTAACAAAAAGTACCACATTAATGCAAAGAGAAAACTATGTATGTTGAGGGGGTATATGGGAACTCTGTACTTTTTGCATGATTTTTTTGTATACCTACAACTTCTCTAATAATAAAAATAGAAATTTCAATACTTCTTAATATAAAGTTTTTTGTAATATTTTCCCAAGGACATAGCTTATCATTTTGTAAGCATTGGTCTTTTAGTAGAATGACATTCATTATTCTCATCACCCAATTTTGTTATGGCTCATATATAGTAACTGTTTTTCAGTAAAGCACAATACATAAACAAAATCTATCTTCACAGTGTTTAGAATACCAATGCTCTCTACCTTTACTTTCAGCTTTATGAATTAATGTAGAAAGTCATCTTCTGTAAGGTCTAAATTATTGTCTTCCTGATAGAATCATTTTTAAATGTGAGCTTTGATATTGCCTACTAATTTTTAAGGTTAAGTAACCTTGGTGGTTCATTTTCTGATGTTACTTTGAGTACCTGAATGAAATAATTCCAACTGAATGCAATATGGTGCATGTGTTAACATGAGTAGAGGGGAAATAAAAGGCTTTTATTGAATAAAATATATATGGAACACCTGTTCCATTTAATGTCCAATGCAAATTTATCACTAAACAGCTATTAGACCTACCAAAGATTGCCATCAAAGGTAAATAAAGTTCCCAGTGCTGGCTTACTAAACCTCTTGAATACTTCTGAGTCAGAGAAAGAAAAGGTATCTGAAAGGCTACCAAATTTTGATTATACTGCTAAACATGATAATATTTAAGGGATACAAAACATACTCACCTTTCCACTTATTAAGAAACTTAGAATTGAGTGTTTGGTTACAGTTTCATTTTTCTCAATAAACATATTACAAGCATACAAAAATATTAAATAGCATTGCATATTATATTATTTTATGAAGCTTAATTTGAGGAGGTCATGCTTCTGAAAACCAAGATGTGCAATAACTTCAGGAAATACCTGATAAATGCAAACTAGTCAATCAATGTGTATACAAAATTCACAGTTCATAACCAGCCAAAAACTTAAATTAGTGAACTATTTCTGCGTAAGTAATTTTCATTAAAAAAAGAAAGGCTGTTGCTGTTGTCCTATGGTTTCTTTCTTTTCCTCTCCTGCATGTAAAACAGGGTGAATATGACAGGGAAAAATTCATGGTCAAACATCTACAACAAACCTGGTTGACAGCAATCACCACAAACCCAAAAATACAAACAAAAGAGAACAAACTACCAGCAGTTATAAGACAAGTAGTATCAGTAACTAAGCAAAAGGAAGTAGTGGGAAGGCAAGCAACTTAGAACAGGCCTGAGAGTCAAAAAACCCTCAAGTGCCATCAGGTGCTACTGAGGTCTCAGCGAGCCGTTCTGAGAAGGACAGTGGGAACTGGGGGAGGATTTTCCATACTCCAATTTGCAGGCTAGAGCAAGAGGAGCTTGAGAAGTTCTGCTGGGTAGTTCTGAAGGGTGGTTTGACCTAAACTTTCTAATCTAAACTTCCTAAAATTAATAAACTGACATATCCTGGAAGAATAAAGCCCCTCCATGTGGAGAAACTGCAAGGAATAAAATCCAGACTCAGTGTAGCAGTTTGGCAGTTTGGTGTAGTTATGAATTCCAAAAATAGATATTGGATTATGCTTGTAAACTGGTCTGTTCATCTGGGCATAATTAAGTTATGATTAGGGCATTGACTGGGCCATGTCAGTAGGGTGTTGAGCCCCACCCCTTGGTGGGTGGGGAATCAAATATAAAAGGCATGGCAAGAACCGAGTTGAAGCAGTTTTGATGTTGGGGTTTTGATGTTGGAGAGAAGGCCCCGGGATAGAGACGAGCCATTCGCCTGAAAGTTCACAGCTGGCCTTATGGAGAGAAGCAAAGCCTAGAGAGCCTCATAGTCTACAGCTGACCTTGTGGAGGAAACAGAGGAGCTAAGCCCAGAGAGAAACGGAACCCCAGGAAGAAAGGAACCCAAGAAGCCTGAACCCTGGCAAAGATCGGCAATGTTGTCCATGAGATGATCATTGCTGAAAGGAATGATGGGTACATGAGGGTTCCTTATATTTTTTTTATTTGAATATGGTTTGAAATTTTCCATAAGAATAAAATAAAGGTAAACAAGAACTAAGTCTACCTTTATTATTAATTGGAAATCACTAAAAGTGAATAAAGGTGGTTCTCTAAGGTGCAAAATAAAGAAAAAGTGCTAAAATAAAGGTTCCTTATCTGTAACATTAGTACTAAGATGAGGATTGCAGGAGGCTTCCCTACAGCTGGTCAGTTTTTCCATTGACGATATGTTCCAAATCTTTATAACCATCTGGAGAGTGAGGATTTGGCTAGATTTCCATTCCACTATAATAATGAGACATCTATTGAGAAAGAATGTCAAAAGAATAGCTTTTAAAATGTGGAAATATGCATACACCAGAAACTGAAACACTTACAACCTTTATCCCAATTTACAAAAACAAATACATAAAATAATATAAACAACAATGTTCAATTGTTATGATCATATAGTGTAAAACAAAAATTCTTAATCTGACAGCATCTCGGTTATGAGATTGTGAGATGTTGCTATAATTTTGCCAAATACTTACTTTTTAGTAATTAGATAATCTAAGAAGGAATATTAGTAGTGATAAGTCACTTTTTAATATTCAGCAACAAGCATGAGGGAAAAAAACCCAGAAAAAATGGGGTTATCTTATGCCAGACTAATAAATGGAGTGTTTTCAAAGCTCTTGCCTTTTCTAGTTTGCTCTCAGGCTTTCCATATTTTTCCCTACAAAGCTATACAGGTCATTCCATGTAATTTCTAACATAGATCTTTTGGTGTTAAAAACTTTGGTCACAATAGCACAGTTCAATTAAAATAAAAATAGCACTGTTCACTCCAGCCTCTCTTTTTACTACACCCACCTCCATGCTAAAAATGGACTTTTGGAAACAAAATAATCAGAAACAACAAGAGAAGAATGGAAGAGGAAAGGAAGGAAGTAATATTTGGGGCACATTTTGTCAGGCAATAGACCATGTCCCTCATTCATATTATATGCCTAAACCTCATTTTAACAACCCAGTGATAAAGGTGAATATTTATCTGTACTTCACTTTTATAGAAATTACAGAATAATGTTCTCTTGGTTCTTCAATTTAATTCAACAAGCCATTATTGAGCTCTTAGTATTTGTGGAGCACTGTGGACTGTACTGAAGATTCAGAGAGGAATATGACCTCGTACCTGCCCCAGTTTTCTCAGGTTGCTGAGGAAGACAAACCAAGAGGAATTGATTATAACCGCATGGTCTTTCTTTAATGAACACACTTTTGGGGGAAGCAAGAGAAGAAGGAATGACTCATAGCCCTTGCAGGAGTCAGAAAGATTTCTCAGGCAAGGCGAGAGCTTCCAGCTGGGCTATGGGGTCCCTAGCAGAGTCAGGGAAATGTCTCATCTAAGCAGAAAGAACAATGTGTCTTTCCTAGTAAGGAAAAATACCTGATGGAAATAAACTACAATGGTTTGGGCACTGACTTAAGAGGAAAGAGTGCAAAAGAGAGCGGGGATACAGAACAAGAGAATATAGATAAGGAAATAAAGATAAAGCTCAGAAAGAAGGGGTGGCTCATGCTCCTCTCCCATGCATTTGGCATGGCCTGACTTTTTAATTAAAGGGGAAGTACTCCTTTACGCCAACCCCGGGCATCATAACAAGTGATATTCTCCTGTCCTTACAAACATTACAGGCATAGCCAGGGTGTAAACTTGCTCGTGAAAGAGATCAAAGAGCTAAACTCGGACCTGATTTCCGCCACAGTGAACAATGCTCCCTTGTGTGCAGCCACGTACATGGAGTGAGGACAGCATCCTTGTTACCACTGCAAGTGTTTGGCACCTCTGTGCATTTCCACACAGCAGGCCCTGCACAAAGCAAACAAAACAGACCATGCCTCCTATCGGCGGACAGTTGTTTTTACCAACCCATTTAGACTTAAAGGCATTCTACGAAATGCTAGAGGAATGATGCCTTAGAGCAAAGAATGATTTCAGTATTAGAGCAAGTTCAGTATTCACTGCCAATTTGATTCACTTAATAAAAATGGAAAGTAAAGCAGTTGGCCAAGGGACCAGGTGAGAACACTTTAGAGAAGTCTGAGCCCCGAGGTCTGAAGTCTGGCAGACCGTGCTGCCAGGACCCACATGTGCAGCTCTGGCTCCAGAACGCCACACGTGCTCCCAGGGAGAGCCAAGGGGGAAACAGCAACGCCAGTTTGACAGCACTAGCATTCCTATTTGCTTTTAAAAGCATACTGGGTTTCACAGGCTTGGTTCCATCATTTTGGAGTTAAGAGTCTAGGATATTGGAATTCTTAAAGCACAGTCATGGAGGAGCAATCACAGACACTACCAAGTGAAACACAGCAGCTATTAATGAAGAAGAATCACTATGGTTGCTATTACAGGGTTCTAAGGTACAGTATCTTTCTGTCAGTTTGTATTCAAATTGGTTATCAAGCATTACTCAATTGCATTTTGCTTTTATGTAAGAAACAAAGGTTCAGTGAAAGTGACATCAAAGTTGTCTGATTTTCCTCCCTGTCTCAGACAAGAAGATAATGGACAAAGCGACAGTCCTGACCAAGCACAGTGTCCCTGAGACCTGCCCTAGACAAAGGAGATGGGACTGCTGCCTGCAGGTGTCAGCACAGGCTGCTGAGGTAGGATTTCCTGGACTCATTCCCTCAGGGGAATCAGGGTGAGGAAGATTCCTTGCATCTAGGTTAAGGGAGGATCATGGTAGCGGTTAGAGAGTGTGGGACGAATAAGTTAAACAGAATAGAAAACCAGGACAGCTAATAAAGATGAATGTTTGAAGCCAACAACGTTGAACAGGGTCTGGAGACATTTCTGAGAAGAACAAATGCCTGATTGTATGCAATTTCTAGGGTTATGGCAGTGAATGCACTGAGACTCAGCTAACAACAATTTAAATACATATTTCTTCATATCAGGAATTCTGGAAGGAGGCAGCATTCTGGCTTTGGTTTAGCTGCTCAGTCATGGCAGAGCTTTGGGTCCATGTCTCTTATGGTCCTCTTGACATTTTTCTTATGGTTGCAGTTGGTTGCAGCAGCAACCATCCAACATGTTTAAGGCAGAAAACAGAATGCTCCAGGGCAGGATATTTACCCTCACACCAATCGCTCAAGTCAGAAAGGAA
The DNA here is from genome assembly GCA_029593785.1 of Cabassous unicinctus. Taxonomy (NCBI): domain Eukaryota; kingdom Metazoa; phylum Chordata; class Mammalia; order Cingulata; family Chlamyphoridae; genus Cabassous; species Cabassous unicinctus. Next base: position 2,863 of record JAQZBX010031462.1, on the reverse strand, counting down.
GAAAATCTTTCTCAGAAATGTATGGCTCATTTACCAGCTCAGAGTCCAGGATGACCAACTCAACCTGGTTTGCCTGGGACTTTCCCAGTTTTAGCTCTGAAAGTCCCACCTGCAGAGAACTCCCTCAAACTTCAGCAAACCGGGATAGTTGGTCACCATCTCAGGATCAAATGCCCATCTTTAGACCAGGGGCTTGGATCACCTTTCCTGAGATCAAGGACTCTCTACCCTATACCTGAATTGGCATCTCTGAACCACAAAGAGGGAAGGATTGGCCAGATTCTCTCAACTGTGGCTACATGTTACATATTCTGCAGAACTTTAATAACAATGCCAATGCCTGAACCCATCTGCAATGGTTCTAACTTAATTAATCTGGGGTTTCCTGAGCATTAATACTTTCTAAATGTTCCCCAGGTGATTCTAATATTCAGCCAGGGTTGAGAAGTCAACTAGTAGAGAAGCTGAACAACAGAATCTACCACCGAACACTCAATGAAACAGCTCTGAAGCAGAGAGTATAATTTAACATGATTGGCAACAAAAGAAAATATTTAAACCAATGTAGTGCTTTAGTTTACTAAATATTTTTATATTTAATACCTCACTTGACACAGGTAAGCAGGCTAAATGTTATTTCCATTGTATAAATTATAAATTTGAAGTTTAAAAATGTTGTTACTCATCCTTGAGAAACAGTCCTCCTTTACATTCGATTCAATGTTTCTTGCATTGTCCAATTTCTGTTAGTCATGGCAAGTACACTAAATAATGAAGCACATGACTTGGAAACACTCTAATATATCAGATAGTCATTCACAAACTTTTATTGAACTATCAAGCCTATAAAGATGATTTCCTACCTAAAATAAAGTCTTGGTCACCCTAGATTTTAATCTATGTTTCCTAAACAAAATTATTCTTTGTACAGGTAAACCTCAAAATAGTCTACCATGAATTCCAGGAATTAGGTAAAAGAGGAAGGGTAGGACCATATGAGAAACACACTAAAGTGGTATTATTCTATGTTGGTGGTGGAAGGGATGAGTAATTTCTATTAAACCTTGTAAAAAATGTGAAACAGGATCATTAGCAAACAGTAGGGTGTTCTGAGAACAATACTGGTAAATCTGCTCATAAGCTGATTGGAATGGGTACACATTTTGAAGTCTTAGACCTGGTGTTTGTCTCATGTTTTTGGTGTAAAGTCTAAGAAATCATTGCCTAACACAGGGTCCTAAAGATGCTTCCCTACTTCTAGGAGTTTCATAGTTCTGTCTCTTAAACTTAGGTTTTTGACCTATTTTCAGTAAAGTTTTATATACAGTGTGAGATAGGGGGTCCTCCTTTTTTTAATTAACTTTACTTATTTTTTTGGAGAAGTTGTGAGCTTACAAAACAATCATGCATAATGTACAGAATTCCCATACATCATATTTCCAACAACGCCTTACATTGTTGTGGAACATTTGTTACAGAGTATGAAAGAACATGATCAAACTATTACCACTAACTATGGCCTACAGCATACACTTGGTATATTTTTTCCATACACCACTATTATTGACATTATGTATTAGTATTGTACATTTGTTATAGTTCATGAAAGAACACTCCCATAGTTGTACTATTAACCACAGTCCATCTTCCACCACAGGGTTCACTGTGTTATACAGTCCCATTCTATCGAAAGTATACTCAATGGCTCTCACATTCATTGCAGAGTTGTGCAGTCATCACCCTAGCAAATGTTTGAACATTTTCCTTAGTCCAAAAGAAAAAATTCCATACCCCCTGCAGCCATTTGGCAATTTGATGTAATTATGAATTCCAAAAATATAATTGGATCATGCTTGTAAGCTGATCTGTTAATCTGGGCATGATTAAATTATGATTAGGGCGTTGACTGGGCCACGTCAGTAGGGCGTTGAGCTCCACCCCTTGGTGGGTGGGGGAAGAAAATATAAAAGGCATCACAAAGAACAGAGTTGCAGCAGTTTTTGAGATGCAGTTTTGATGTTGGAGTTTTGATGTTGGAGAGAAGGCCCCAGGAGAAGAGAAGTAAGTCATTTGCTTAATAGTCTACAGCTGACCTTGTGGAGGAACCAGAGGAGCTAAGCCCTGAGAGAAACGCAGCCCCAGGGAGGAACCCAAGAAGCCTGAACCCTGGCAAATGTCAGCAGCTGTCTTGCTCCAACATGTGGCAATAGACTTTGGTGAGAGAAGAAACTTAATGCTTTATGGCCTGGTATCTGTGGACTTCTACCCCAAATAAATACCCTTTATAAAGACCAACTCATTTTTGGTATTTCACTTTAGCACCCCTTTGGCTGACTAATACACCCCCTATTATTGATCTTTAGCATTGATATAATTCCTTGTTTGACATTGATGCAAAAATATTAAAATATTTCTGTTAACTATAGTCCATAAGTTACAGTAATTGTATTTTTCCCATGCATCACTATATCCTTACCACCTTGTAATAGTGACATACATTTGTTCTAGTTCATAAAAGAACATTCTTTATTTGTATTATTAACCACAATCCTCATCCACCTCTAAGTTCATTATGTTACTCAGTCCCAAGATTATTCCCTAGCTTTCTTTCAGTTAACATTTCCAACCCTATACTACTCCTTTCAGCCACAACCCCATTTGCAAACCAGCCATGTTAGTTATACTCACTATAATGTGTTACCATCAATTCTATCCATTTCCACACTTTTCAGTCAAGCTAACTGAAAATTCTACATACATTAAACATCAGTATATCTTCTCGGTCTTCATCTTATCTCCTAGTAACCTATAGTCTAGGTTTTAACTCCATGTGTTTATTCTTTGTATTTATTTCACATTAGTG
>JAQZBX010031461.1:0-26305 GCA_029593785.1 Cabassous unicinctus | reverse complement strand
TTTTCCCACCCCGAAGGCCACCATAAAACTTTGGCAGGATGTCCTGTCAGTTGGAGAAGGGTTTCGAGGGTCTCTCCTCACCACCGAGATCCCGGGATCCTGGATGAACCCACAATTGAGTGGGATTACTAAAATTTAAAATAAAATTTTGAAGACAGAGAGTTGGACTAGAGGTACCATTAATTATCTACATACACTCGACTATGTTTAGCTTTTAGAATATGCTCCCGTTTTTCTGGTTCAATCTAAGTTTATCTGACTCCTTGTTTCTTCCTTCATTTCCCTCTTATTTTTTGATTGTAATAGTATAATGTGCGTAATAGCAGATTGTTGGTGCATTAATTGGTTAAGTTTTCACAATCTTCTGCAGATTAAACAATATAGAAAACACAATATTAAGACAATTATACATATGAACATAACAGATCCTGACAGACTATGTAACCATTGTGTAGGATGCAACTGTTCTAACCCAATTATGAGCCCTTTCAAAATATGTTTCCCAGTTATAACTTGTAATTGTTTTTCAAATGTTTGATGAATCTTCTGTTGCAAGTACAGAATTTCCTTAGTTAAATTGTCATGATTTAAAAGGTGTTTTTTTACAGAGTCCCAAGGAAGATTCAGTTGCATTGTAAGCACAGGAGTAATATAATAAAATGTTTGATTCCAATCACATTTCATTTTCATTTGTAATTTCATAGCTTGAATCTGTTCCCCTAACAAAATAACAGTCTGTCTTAAATCCGCTAAATTCTTATGTATTTCTGAATCTATTTGTCTTTGAGTTTTCTAAATTGTATGTCGTTGTCATGTTCGGACAATGTCAGCAGTTTGAACTGTTTTTGAAGGGCTATACCTGCAGTAGCCGCTCTTGCTGTTATGGCTATAATACCCATAATTACAGCTATTAGCATTCCAACAAATCTTCTTGCCCTTTTCAGCAATCTTTTGGAGATAGAAGTTAATATCCCCACTACTGGGGTCTCCTGCCATTCCCGATTCATCTGTACCAGCAACCACACTTCAATTCTTGCTTTTAAGATGTAAAGATTAGAGGTATTTGGGAAACTAATAGAATTGTTAGTACAAATATATAAAGAGCATTTGTTTAAACATTCTATTGCCCCATTACTATTGTTCCAAACAATATTACCCAATAACAGAACATAAGGAAGAGGTACACAAGCTCTAACCCATTTAGTATTATTACGAGTAAGGGTAAAACTATAATGAGTACTTATATTAGAAATGTGGCCGCACCAAGAACTAACAGTGAGGATGGCAGCTGAGGGGGATGACCCACCCTGAAAGGGTTAGGTTGCGTAAAGCCTCCCCCATGCTAAATAATGGAATTATTTGCATGTGTACTTATGCTTGGTTCTCCTTATGCCATTTTAAATTGAACGGCCAGTCCTTTTCATGGGCAGAGTCTACAGGACTCCAATCATAGACAATTCCATAGGAATCATTAACTAACACTTGTGGTTCTGAGCCATAACACACAGTCCATGGAAATACAGGACTGTTAGCGTACACATAAGGAATCTGGCACATGTGAATCCCTACAGGAATTGGAATTTTATTCTGAGAAATATATCCTCTAAATCTTTGTGCTGCAAGTGCATAAATGGAGTAGTGATTATGAGTACCATTTTTTCCAATACTTAATCATAATTGATAATGTATTTTTAAACAATGATCTCCCTCTTCAAAACATATGGGCATGCCTTTCACTCCTGTAGAGTAATTGTCAATCAATTGCCCTTCCTCTTCAGGCTTCAATGGTCTATGGGTGTTAAATGGCCCAGGAAATTGGACAGTTAGATTATTATAAATCATAATTGGAGGATTTGTCCAGGGCACCCCTCTTAATAGGGGTGGATTAGGTATATAGGCCCAGTATGTATAATTACCATCACTATGACTCCAACTGACCTGTATAGCAGTAATAACTAGCATGGCCAAAAACAAAGTTTCAGGATTGAGAGATGATCTTGATTTTAATTGCTCCCACATCGGAATCGTGATCTTTTCAGTTTTTTATTTTATTTTATTAGGGAACATGAAGGTACTTTGAGTTTTATTTTTTTCCAATCTGTATTTCACCTCCTTTATTTCTTCATCCATGGATTGGTGAGTATTCATGACTTAACTTTATTCTTTTATCTGGAACCCACACCTTTGCTGCACCTGTAGAAATATAAGCAAAACTACAGCCCCAACTGATTACAGTCGCCGGTTCCCATTGATTAGTTTCCAAGTTTAAGTACAAAAAAGGCTGTTCTAATGGTTGTAATTTCTCCCCTGGCCAGTGTTTACTCATAGGTGTGTAAACATTTGAATCCTCATTCAAAAAATTGAGTGTGTATAAGGCTTTCATAAATCTTCACTTGGGGGTATCCACATATTCTCCTCCTTGCTGTTTTTTAAGCATAGCCTTCAGAGTTCTATTTTTACATTCAATAATAGCTTTACCCATGCTATTAAAAGGAATACCTGTCACATGAGTAATATTATAGCTTTGAAAAAATGTTTTACATTTAACAGAAACATATGTAGGAGCATTATCTGTTTTGATGATTTTTGGAACTCCCTTATGAGCAAAGGATTCCAATAAATGAGTAATAACACTGTTACCCTTTTCAGTAGGGAGGGCTGTAGCCCAAGATAGAGAAGAATAAGTATCTACAGAATGATGAATATGTTTTAATTTACCAAATTGAGGAAAAATAATAACATCCATTTGCCAAATATGATTAATAGTATCTCCATGAAGGTTTACAACAGGGGGTAGGGAAGGAGCATGAAAATGGGCTTTGAAGAGTTTTAGCAGATTGTGGGGACCAATAACTAATTACATTAAATGTATTGGAATCAGTAAAATATGTTTGCCCTTCGGGAATTGGGGAATAAATAGTATGAACAACTAATAAATGCAATTACTCAAAAGAATCGATATGTTGCAATTGTGCTTCTTGAATAATATTTTCAATTATAATTAACTCCTGCAAAGCTTCAGGAGCTAAAGTACGATGACTATTTAATTGAGAATTACCCTCTAATGTTTTAAATAAATGTTGAAGCTTATAATTAGGAATACCACAGCTAGGTTGAAGCCAATTAATGTCTCCTAACAATTTTGGGAAGTCATTTAAACTTTGTAAAATATCCTTTCTAATTTTTACCTTTTGCAGTCGAATAGTTTGTTCATCTAATCAAAAACCCAAATACTTCCAGGGAGTAGAAAATTGCATTTTTTCAGTGGCGGTAACAAGGCCATATGCTTTACAAAATTTTTGTACATCCATAAAAATTAGCTGTAATTGTTGCTCATTTTCATGTGCTAGCAAAATATCATCCATATAATGATAACATAGTAACAATGGATATTTCTTTTTAAGTTTATCAAGCGGTTGTTGTACAAAATGTTGACATAATGTGGGACTATTTAACATACCCTGTGGCAATATCTTCCATTGATACTGTTGAGTAGGAGATGCATTATTAAACTCAGGTACAGTAAATGCAAAATTTTCACAATCGGATGGCTGCAAATGAATGGTTTAAAAACAGTTTTTTAAATTGATAACTATTAAGGGCCAATTTTTAGGTATTAACATGGGGTTAGGTAATCCTGACTGAAGTGCACCCATAGGTTGAATTATTTCATTGATTTTTCTTAAATCAGTAAGCCTTCTCCATTTCCCTGATTTTTTCTTCACGACAAAAACAGGAGAATTCCAGGGACTGGTAGTATGTTCAATATGCCCTAATTGTAACTGCTCTGCAATTAGTTGATGTAATGCTTCCATCTTTTCTTTAGTTAAGGGCCACTGTTCTAGCCATATTGGTCTATCATTTTTCCATTTTAATGGCAGAGCCTAATGACGAACAGTGGCCCCTATTCTAAATCCTGTAAGCTTGTATAGCCCAGTACCCTACGATCACCAGGTTGTCTTTGAATTGCTTTATTGTCATTCTTTGTCTCTAAAAGGGGGCTAAATCCCATGTTTAATAGCATCTGCTTAGCGGGAGTGGAAATAGTTGGAATAGCTAAAGTAGCTCCCCATTGTTGCAATAAATCATGTCCCAGGAGGTAAGTGAAATGGGAGCGGTATAGGGTTAAATTTTCACCTCTTGTCCATCAGGGTCATAACACCAAATAGGAGCAGGGGCCTGGCCAATCTCATTTAATATGCCAAGTCCTACAAAAGTTGCTTTCACAGTATGCTGCAGCCATTCTGCTGGCCATTGCGCAGCAGCAATGATGGAAACATCGGCTCCTGTGTCCACTAGCCCGGAAATAGTAATACCATCTTCAAAAACAACCTGAATAGTGGGATGATCCTGCTTAATGAAAGTTTGCCAAAAAACTTGATGGCTAGTACTTCCAAAGCCGCCTGTTCTTTTTTCTGATAAAGCCTTACCCTGCTGATAGGGTAAAAGTAATATTTGAGTGATGCGCTCCCTGGGTGCAAAAGTATGAGGTTGAGACATAGATATCATAATATAAATTTGATCTTCATAATCAGCATCTATAATTCCCAAATGTACTTGCACCCGTTTCATAGTCAAACTACTCTGTGCAATAACCAACCCCATGGTTCCTGATGGCAAAGGGCCATAAATATTTGTAGGAATTTGAACAATGCCTTGTGATGGAAGTATAGTAAATTTATAGGGGTTAGGTATATCCAATGCAGCACTATCCTGTGTAGCATGAAATAAATCTTGCATTTTCATTCCTCCTCTTAGGAATTGAGTGCCTGATGCTCCTGACTGGAGCTGACTGGATATTGGTGAAGCACAGGTTGAAAAGGGCCCGTTTTTGGTTTCGGGCCCCGGGCCAGGCCCATCATTCCATTTCCCGAATTTCTCTCAGAAATGATATTACCAAATTTATCTTTAAGGGAACAGCACTTATTACTCCAATGCTTACCCCTGCCACAACGCCTACATATCCCTGGTGGCATAATGAAAGATTGACCTTTAGCTTCTATGGGAGTACTCTTCATTTGCTGATGGCAATCCCACTTATAATGACCTGTTCTTCCACATTTATAACATCTAGCAGCAGATTGTCCAGCCTAAGTCATTTGCAAAAAAGCTGAAGCTAATAAATTGGCATTAAAGGTACCAGAGCCCACATCACAGCATACACGTATGTAGTCTTTAATAGTATCTCCCTGCTGTTTTATTGGTAATAATGCTTTTTGACAGTCAGCATTAGCATTCTCAAATCCCAGCATAAGCAACAAAACAGACTGAGCTTCCGCATGAACCACCACCTTGCCAATAGCATCATGAAGACGAGCCAAAAATTTAGTATATGGTTCCTTTGTGCCTTGAGTTATTTTTGTAAAAGCTTTATCAACTTCACTGGAGAAAGATAATTTAGACCAAGCCCATAAGCAAATATCTTTTATTTGATCTAGAGCAGAATTTCCCCGTTGGGCTTGAGCACGGAAAGGAGCAGCCGTACCGGTCCCAGTAAGTTTATCAAAAGTGGCTCCAGGCAGATTCCGTGCTGCATTTGCACGGGCTATCCTTTCCACCTCATCTCTCCAACAAGATTTAAACTGTAAATATAGACCAGATTCTAATACAGTTTTAGCCAAAGTTTCCCAATTAATTGGGTTAGCAAATTTTTATTAGCATATGAACCCAAAAAACTCTGCACATAAGGTGAATTTGGAACATAATTTGAGATAGAAGTTTTAAAGATTTTATAAAATTGAAATTCAATAGGGTCATGGTTAACATTAACACCACCTTGAGGATATTGGGGATCCGGAGGGAAACGTTGTCTAGTAATAGGAAACAACAAGGCATCAGGGGAAGCAATGCTAGAAGGGAATACCGGAGTCTCATTCAAATACGCATCAACAGGAAACTTAAAACAATTATGGCACGTCTTATACTGTAAATCAGCAGGGGAAGTATCCTTGGGAGGAGGAACATTAGCAGAGACAGGAAAGGCATTAACCTTACATTGAGCTTGAAATAAATTGTCCAACCTAGCTAAAATTTTTTCCAAAATTATGGAGGAGTTTCCGCTATTCTTAACTTCTTCAAGAGGTGACAAAAAGGGAGTTAGGGAAGGATATTCAGGAGGCGGTGGTGCAGGCCACTCTTCAGCCTCCTCAGAAAATATCTGCTGAAAGGAATGCTCTGGAGAATCTATAGGGATTGGAGAGGTAGACTCATCAATTTTAAGAGGGCCAGCATTCTGCGGTAAATCTTCATCGCTCTGAAAAGGTCGTATAGCCAAAGCAATTTGCTGATAAGCAGCCCATACATCAGCCAAATCAAGTTCTCCATGCTGAGGAGCTCGTCTAAGAACCTTCCCCACATCCTGCCATACTTTAGGATTTAATTGGTTTCATTTTGAAGGAGAAAACCACTGACAATGCTGCTGTATCAAACGTAACAGCTCTCCTATGATATGTTCCTTAGTCCTCACCCCTGAACTATGAAGAAGAGATTTCAAAATCTTCTCATACTCATCAATCTGAGATGGGGAATTACCCATGATCTCTGTATCTCCCAACAGCTTTGTGTACCAACCGTGCAGCACTTAAACACCACTTTGGTTAACTCACCTAGAGTCCCTTTTCGAGCCCCACGTTGGGCGCCACATATTGTTGTCAGGGTGCGGCGCAAAAAAAGAGTCAGACAAGTTGATGCATATGAAACAGAGGGCTGCAGCTCACTCAGTCAAAAACAGCCCCGAGATCACTCTGACCCTTACTTTTATTCAGCTTATAACAGTGCATAAATTCACCCCCCATCTTGCTTTCCCACCGTGTTTCTCTTACTACAGCAAGAACACTGTCTTCTCTGGCAATCTACCAAGGGGCATAAGTATAAACATTGTTTCTAGCCCTAAATGCATTAGTCTATCTAATATCTCAGCTTGGTGCATGAAAGCGCTACCTGTTTGTGAGTTCCCAGACAATCTTTCTTGGGAATTTAGACAATAACATCTGTGTGGTGAGTTCCTTTCACTCTGCCTCCTCCCACTGATATCTGCAGTATGCAGCGTCCTTGGAGACATTTACTAATGTGTCTCTGCCAACAAGCATGCTTTTTGAATGCTTAACCCTTTATGCTCTGACTCTCAGCATCTTCTCCAACAGTCATGACTTACAAAATTGTGCAGGAAAAAGTGTAAACTATAATATAAACTGTAGTCCATGGTTAGTAGCAATGTTTCAATATGGGTTCATCAGTTGTAACAAACGTATCATACTAATGAAGGATGTTATTGATTTAGGAAAGTGTGGGAGAGGGAGGAGTGGGGCATATGAGAAATCCTTATATTTTTGATATAACATTTATGTAATCTAAAGCTTCTTTAAAAACAAAATAATAATTATTAAAATTATTTAAAAATAAATTTATTAGTGAAATGCAAAATCTCAGGAAACAAGAAACTCTGAGCTTCATTCCAGACATTTTTTAATGGCTTAGACAAGATTATTACACCGCTGTAATTCTCATATTTTTCATCCATTAAATCCAGAAGAGTGAAACCAATATCATAGAGTAATTGAAAGAATTAAATAAAATAAGGAATATAAAATGTCTGACATTGTGCATATTACTAATAGTGAATATTCTATGCAAGTTTCCAGTGGAGGTGACCAGGTATAGGGATAGGAACAACCCAAAGAGGAGGGGCTGCACTTCTGTATCTTCTGAGAGACCAAGGAGGGGAAATTCTAAAATAAGTGTTTGGTTTTCTTATTCCATGTGACTGATGAAACTGCAGAATAGACAAGAGCAATAAGAATTTCACAAAATTAAGTAGCTTTCACAAAATTAACATAAAATGTTATATATTGAATACACTTTAAATTACTCATGTCTTATTTAATATATATAGATACAGTGTCTTTTATCTGAAAATACCAGGGAAACCAAGTGCCCCTGCTTCTCCTTCATGCTGTTTCTGACTAGCAATTCTTGTCCATAATTGTAATATATTCCCAAAGCAATGCTTTCCACAACAAATTCCCTTAGACATTATTTTACTCAACAAACATTTTAACCAGTCATTTTGTACCAAGTGATGGAAAATTGGGGTATTGGATATTGGTGATGGTAGCACAATATTTTGAGTTTAATTAATATTACCAAACTGTACACTTGAAAAATGGATAGAATGAGAAATTTTGAGTCTTATGCAAGTTGCTAAAATAATAAAAGATAAATTAAAATAATAAATAAATAGAGTTATTCTGCCATTATGGGTTGGAAAACTCAATATTGGTAAGAGGAGTTTCTTCCTAAAATTATCTATATATTCACCTCAATCTCATTCTAAATAACAGCAAGTTATTTTGTAGATATTGACAAAACTTTTCTAAAGTTTCCATGGAATTGTAAAAGACCTAGAAATCCTAAACAATAATGAAGAACAAAGTTGCACAACCCATAAAATATGATTTCAAGATTCCTTCCCATCTTGAAGGAAAGCAGGCATCAACATCCCAAAATCCTCAAGTTTGAGTAATGTAAATTGTGATTCAAGCAATGGAAGAAATTATAACAGTGAGATGGAGCCAGTGGCCACTGGACACTTTTGGGGCAGGGAGGGGAAGAGCAGTTGTAATACAGGGGCTTTTTCAGGATTTGGGGATTGTCCTGAGTGATGTTGTGGTGACAGACATAGGCCATTTTACATCAGCATATACCATACCATGCAGAACTGTGTGGGAGAGAGTGTGGTCTATGATGTGAACTGTGGTCAATGCTTAGTGGCAAAACCCCAGGATGTGCATATCTATTGCAGGTGATGTGCCACACTAATGAAAGTTGTTTATGTGAATGTTATGGGAGCTGTGGGAGGTGGGGAACATGGAAATCCTTATAATTTTTGTGTAACATTTGTGTAATCTAAGCATCTTTTGAAATATATATATATATAAATTGTCAATGTTATTTAAGCAAAACTGAAAAATTAAATTTTGAAAATTTAATGAAAACTTTTAAGTATTTTTAATAAAAATAAAACCCATAAAAAAAAAAAAACCTAAGTGTGGAATGAAAATATAAACCAAAGTAGACTTATTATTGTTGTAACAAAAGAACTTGTAACATTGATATAACAGTAGTGGTTACCAGAGATTCTGAGGAGAGGGTGAGTGAAGAATAGGTGGAACACAAGGAATTTTTAGGGCATAATATTGCAATAATGGATATAGGCCATTACACATTTTGTCAAAAACTATACAATTGTGCGGAGCAGAATGTAAACCATAATGTAAACTATAGATCATGTTTAGTAACAATGCTTCATATTTGTTCATCAATTGTAACAAATGTGCCACACACATCTCAAATATTATTAATAAGGGAAAATGTGAGATGGGGAAGGGATGGGGCACGTGGGAATTCCCTATATTTTCATAGTAACTTTTCTGTAATCTAAAACTTCTATAAAAATAAAGTGATATCATTTCAAACCTATCAGAATGGCCACTATTTTAAAAAAAAAGAAAAACAGAAGACTACAAGAGTTGGAGAGGATAAGGAGAAGTAAGGACACATATTCACTGTTGGTGGGTATGTAGAAGGTTGCAACCATTGTGGAAGACAGTTTGGTAGCTCCTCAGGAAGCTAGATATAGAACTGCCATGTGATCCAGCAATCTCATTACTAAGTATATAGTCAGAAGAACTGGAAACAGAGATATGAACAAATATTTGCACACTGATGTTCATAGCACCATTATTCACAATTGTCTAAAGATGGAAATAACCCATTTGTCTATCAATAGATGACTGGATAAACAAAATGTGGTACATACTTACAATGGAATATTTTTCAGGTGTAAAAATAAATGAAGTCCTGATACATGTGACAACATGGATGAACATTGAAAGCGTCATGTTGAATGAAATAATGTCAGACACAAAATGAAAAATATTGTATGATATCACTAATATAAACTAAATAAAGTGAAAAATTCATGAAGTCAACATGTGGAATACAGGTCATCAAAATGATAGAATGAGGGTAGAGAATGGGGTGCTAACATTTAATTTGTGCAGAATTTGTAATAAGGTTGATTGTAAATGTTTGGAAATGGATGGAGGTGATGGAAGCACATTATTATGCATGTAATTAATAGTGCTGATATGTGGGTGTGATTGTGGTTGAAAGGGAACTTTTACAGTCATATATGTCACTAGAAGGAAAGCTGGAAGATTACCCACAGATTGGTATAACATAGTGAACTCTGTTGTGGGCAGTGATTGTGGTCAATAGTAGAAATAGAATAATATTTTCCATTGGGTTGAACAAATGTACATTACTATTACAAGGTGTTAATAACAGGGTGGTGTATGGGCAAAAAAAAACAAACAAAAACCTAAAACAAAATATGAACTGTAGTGAGTTGTAATATATTAATATTCTTCCATCAAATGAAAAAACAAACAAACATTAAACCAACCACAAAGTAGTATATATCATTTGATTTTATTTAAATAAAGTGGAATTTTATTTATAAAACATAAAATAGCAGTTAGTTGCAAGGTGTTGATGATACTGTACTAAATAGAAAAATACAACTAATGCAAACTAGGAACTATGGTTTGAAGTAGTAATTTAATATTCTTTCATCAATTGAAAGAAAGGTACCATATGAATGCTAAGAATCAATAATAGGTGGGTATAATGGGTACAGGATTTTTCTTTTTAGAGCAATGAAAATGTTCTAAAATTTATAGTGGCATTCAATGCACAAGTCTGTGATTAGAATAAGAGCTATTGTTCATAAACTTTGGATGGATCCTATGTTGTGTGAATATATCTCAATAACACTGCTTTTTTTAAAAAAGTAAAGTGGAAAGTGTAAAACACATAGAATAATATATACCCAAAATTCTAGGGGCCCGTGGTTTGACAATGAGTTTTAAGATACAGCACCCAAAGCACAATCCATGAGAAAATAAAATATATAATTTGTACTTTATTAAAATGTAAAACTTTTCTCTGTAAAATACATTGATAAGAGAATGAAAAGGAAATCCATGTATTTGGAGAAAATATTTGCAAAAAACATATCTGATAAAGGATGTTTATCTAAATATACAAAGAACTTTTAACACCCAACAATAAGAAAGCAACAGCCAATTAAAAATGGCAAAAGATCTGAACAGAAACCTTATCAAAAAGGTATACAGTTGGCAAATAAGCATAAAAATGATACTCAACATCATCTGTCATTTGGGAATTGCAAAATTGAAACTACAATAGATATAATAACATAATCATTAGAATTAAACACTGACAATACCAATTGTTTTGAGGATGGAGAGCAATACAGACTCTCATTCATTGCTAGTGAGAATATAAAATGGTGCAGCCAGAATACAGTTTGGCAATTTTTTGTACAACTAAACATAGTCTTAACCTGTGTGGTTATTTGGTATATGTACCCCCAAAAAATGTTCTTAAACTTAATCCATTACTGTTGATATGAACTCATTGTAAGTAGGATCTTTGGATAAGGTTACTGCAGTAAAGTTGTGGCCCAATTCAATACTTCCATTGTCTCAATCAGGAAGCGACTTAATATTATTACTAGAGTCCTTTATAAGCAAAATGAAATTCAGACAAATAGAGAGAAAGTTAAAGGAAACAAGAAACTGAAGGGCAACAAGACCTTGAAGAGAAGGGAAAGGCCAGAGGGTCCACCATGTGCTTTACCATATGACAGAGGAACCCAGGACCAAATATCAGGGGAAACCTGCCCTGGAATGCCAGTCTTCAGGCAGAAAGCATAATCTTGATGATACTTTGATTTGGCCTTTTTCTTATTCTCAAAACTGGGCTAATAAGTTCCCATATGTAAGCCAACCCAGAACATATTTGCTTCAGCAGCCAAGAAAACTAAAACACCATCTAATCAAGCAAATGCACACAGCTGATTCAAACACTTAAGTCCACACAAATGCCCCCACTTGAAGGTTTATAGCAACTTTATTTATAATCTCCAAAATCTAAAAGAAGCAGATACCTACCATAGGTGAATGAGAAAAACATACTGTGCTATATCTACAAAATGAAATACATTGAGCTAGTCAGTGATAAAAATGAAATGTTCCATCCAATTAAAAAAGGTAAAGATGAAACTTTAATGATTTTTACTAATTGAAAGAAACATGTTCCATATCTATGATTTCAATTATGTGACATTCTGGATTAGGTGAATGAATGGAGACAATGGAATGAAAACTAGTTGCCAGGAAAAGGGGAGAGGGGAGGAGGGTTTAATAGGTGAAGCACAGGGGAATTTTTGGAGTGGTGAAAGTATTTTGTTTAACACTGTAACTCTAGACACATGACAATATGCATTTGTTAAAACTCATTGACCTTGAAAACACAAAGAGTGAATTTTAGTGTATACAAATAAAATTATTTTACAATGTCAATGGAATCCCTGGATGGAATGTAAAAGGTTCAAAAACAAACTAACTGTATCCCAAATGTATGACATGTCCTTTCTGAAGGACATTATTTCCTGAAAAAAGTAATATTGGATATGAGTGGAGTCTATAAAATGAAGCCAATGCACAGTGTGCATAAGTACTGTACCTAAGTTGAAAGAGTTGCATCCCATCAAGGATGGATTAACAATTCTTTTATTTCTATACATGTACACTGGAATCAGGCAATTAAGTAAATGGATGCAAATGGGAGGAAAATTTTACTTAATGTGGAGTGGGAGGTTACAGAGAAGGAACAGGAAGAAGCTAGAACATTCTATGTAGCAACGGTATAGAGGTAGACATTATGAACTCTTGATAGGTTAATATAGACACAGAAATTTAAATGAAGAAACATATATATATATGGATATGTGTATATATACAGTTTAGTGTACATGCATATATTTACTTACGCTGCCAGCAGAGTAGGCCCAGATGTCCAAGAAGCAAGGAGAACAGCTGGTTCACAGATGTTGGATTTTAACACCACTCTGCAATACCAGGCTTCTTGGAGAAAAGGCTTGCAGTAGGACTGGGGAAAGAAATATACAAGAAGAGCCTGAAGCATCTTGTAGCAGAAAGCAGCTATGTGCTAAAATAAAACCCTCCATGATGAGGCATATTAAAGAGACATAGGGCAGAGCTCAAAGAGCTGCCATGGGAAACATTAGAAAAAATGAACAAAATGAATAAAATGGTATTACATTTCAACCCAAAGTATCACTTAAATGCTATGAATCCATCCTTAAATAAGTTATTGATTAAATAATAAAAAGAGGCAAATCTCCCATGTAGAAGAATTCCAATAATTTATGCAGATTTTGCTCTCCTGAGGTAGTGGAGCAAAAATCCCACTCCAAAAGTGTACTTCGCATGGTGACTTCTTTCCAAAGGTGATATATGGAAAGCCAGAGGAATGAGGAAATTTATACTGGGGAAATCTCAAAATACTGTTGACCAAGGTCAACATCAACAATGATTAGTCAATTTGATAGCATTCATCCTGGATTTAATGTGATAAAAATGGCACTTTCTTGGTTATGTCTTTACAAAATAAAATTATTAGTGAAATGCAAAAGCCCAGGAAAAATGAACTCTGAGCTTCATTCCAGATAGGATTATATGCCTTGGAAAAGATTATCATATTGCTGTAGTTCTCACATTCTTTAGCCATTAAATGAGAAATGTGGAACCAATTTCATAGAGTAATTGAAAGAATTAAATAAATTAATGAACATAAAATGTTTGGAATCATTCCTAGTATTAACAGTGAATATTTTATATATACATTATGATCAAGCCTACACTGATTCACTCTCCACACCTCCTTCCCCACATCCACTGTGCTATTTCCATCCCTCATCAACTCTACCTGGTTTTGACAACAGCAATAGTCACATTGACCCAGAGTGAGCTTTCCTCAGGACCAGCATTTTCAGGAACATCACCTTCTATAAATCCTTCACTGACTCTCCAATAACTTCACACATGAATAACATCTTTTGGACAAAACACAAGGCTCTCTGATATCTGGCTGATGCCAACCTGGCCAGGCTCAGGTTCCACACTCCATATCCTGCATCTCTTTGTTTATCATATATTAAAAACAATTTTTAAAATCGCACCACACTTTACAATTATATTGTTGCCACAATTGTGTCCCTGTTGTCTCTTTTTGGTGTGCTTCTACTCCTTTATCCTCCTGGAATTAATCCAATTCCTTCTTCAAGGCTCAGATAGTTTTTCAGCTCCATTGTGAAGCCTTTAATAAGCTTCACAGGATGTGTCCAAACTTTTGGATCCACTTCACAAGGATTTCAGAGCCAACTCAGGACACCGCAGGTTCTCATTTCTACTTCTTCTGCCCTTTTTGATGTAATCTTTTTGAAAGGAGGAACAATATCTTAATCATTTATTTATTGCCTGAATAATATTGAGTGCCTAATATAAAGTATTTGATGAATAAATGTTTGTTGAATGACTAAAAGAAAAATGGATGAAAGTGAATAAAGATACTTCCAATAATTGCAGAGATAGAAGAATAAGTAAAAGAAGGAAAAATGCTCCTGAGAGAGGGAAGCCCCATGATTGAGAATTAATAACAGAGCAGGCAGATGGGAGAAAGAATATGTTTTCCTCTATCTGTTATCTACCTTCACTCAGCTATTTAAATAGGCCGGGCTTTGTATTTTTAAACTCTCTGTATGTGTATGCCCTCTTGATGGATATAAAGTTTTGACAAATAAAAGGGGTCCCTGGAGCGATAACATATTCCCCCAGCACCTGTGAAGATTCTGTGAGTCACCCAGAAACTATCCTATAAGGCACTGTGATCACCAATGCAGATTCTTCATTAAATGATGGATGAGGTTGGAAAGTTATGCTCTCAGGAATGGCAGGGAGATGGAAGCACTCACCAGGACTCTAGAAGACAAAATATTGTTTTCTCTTCATGAAAGTTTAGTGACATAGATTTGAGAAAGTGTAGAGGAAGCATTTAGATTTTCCTTGCCTTAAGGGATTTCATTCCCATGAGCATCATTAATGAAGTATTCTTTTGCTCTATACTCCCTGAGACATTTAGTTTTCTGGAGGAAATAAAAGCACAATGCAAACTTGTGCCAATTTTATCCATAGATAGACAGCTTTGGAGTTCCATATTCATCTCTTATCCCAATGGACTCTTTCTTCCCAGAAGGATGTCACCACACTTCAGTTGTGAACTCTAGTATTGCAGGGTTTCCAAAAATGATTTCCCTGTTGCTAATTCAGGAGGCAAATTCTGGATGCACTAAAATATCACCTTTGTCTGATCTGTTGCATCTGGAGTTTGTTCTCATTCAAAGGGCTGCCCTCTCTCAAAAACATTTCCTCTTTTCTCACTGCTTATCCTTTTCCACCATAGGTCAGCAATATCTGTTCAACTCACTTAACCATTTGTTTAATCATTTATTCAACAAATATTTATTTAGCAGTATTGCATGTTAAACACCAAACTATGCTCTGCGGATGACAGAAAGGTAAAATGTTGTCCACCTCCTTTGCAGCTGACTGTCTAAGCAGGTCAAGAGACATGGAAATAAATAAGTGCAACACCCAAAGGTGTACTGCAGTCCTGGTGAATTTTAATTACATATGAATGTGATTGGCTTTTTTATTTCTTCCCCTAGGCTCCTGGGACATTGTTAGGGATTACACTGAAATGATAGATCACTTTGGGTAGTATTGGCATCTGAACAATTTTAATTCCTCCTATCTATGAACACAGGATGTTTTCCCATTTACTTAGGTCTTCTCAAATTTCTTACAGCAGGTTTTGTAGTTTTCAGAGTACAACTCCTTCATCTCCTTAGAAAAAATATTTCTAGGTATTTTATTCCTTTAGATGCAAATGTGAAAGATTTCTTTTTACTTTCCAATGGAAAATATTCTTTGCTGCTGGATAAAAGAAACTGTTTTAGAAGAAACTTTTAAAAGTTTTAAGTTTCTTTAATGTAACCCAAATCTTACAGTAAAAACATAGGGGAATCCCTTACCCAGTCCCCACACAATGGACCACATTAACAGCATGTTTCTTTAGTGTGGTGCATTTACTACAATTGTTGAACACATATTGAAGCATTGCTACTAACTGTGGACTATAGTTTACATTATAGTTTACACTCTGCCCTACACAAGTTTATAGGTTATACTTTCCCTACATATGGCTCTTCTTCCTCTCTAATTTGAACCTCTAATTAACACTATCCTTGTTAAATATATGCTCCAAGTACATAAGTCTTTGGTCTGTTCTTATGCCGGTTGAGCCCTGAATCTCAGCACAGTTGCAACACCTATGCTTCAGTTAGTTGGACTCACTCAAGACAACTAGCAAGGAGATGATGATGGACACACCCCATTGCAAGGATCAGAGATTGTCTGCAACTCCAAGCAAGAGAGTTCCATCCATCTTCCCGAGGGGATCAAAGCCCCCTCTCAATTATAAAGAGAGTGGGCATCACCATTCCCATATCCTCAAAATTAGGGAATGAACAAAGAACTAAAGAAGACATTATTATTCTATTATAGACTTATTGTTCTAGCAATGGAAGAACTTTTATCATTGATATAAATGCAGTGGTCACAAAAGTTTATGAGGGGAGGGAGAGGGAAGAATAAATGTAACATGGGGGCATTTTCAAGACATTGGAATTGTCCTGTATGGCATTGAAATGATAGATACAGGACAGTATGTATTTTTTCCTAAACACAATTGATTTTTGCATGTTAATCTTGTAGCTTGCATTTGTCTGGGTTCATTTATGAGTTCTAGAAATTTTCTTGTGAAAGCTTTGGTATTTTCTACATAAAAAGCCATGTCATTGTTGAATACAGATTGTTTTACACCTTCCTTTATAATTCAGATGAATTTTATTCATTTTCTTGTATAATTTCTATGGCAAGGAGTTCCAGCAAAATACTCTCTAGCAATAGTGAAATAGGGTAACCTCATCTTGTTCCAAATGTAAAAGGGAAGTCTTTCACTCTTTCAGCACTGAATATTTGAATACCTGCGTTTATATATATATAACTTTTATCATATTGAGGAAGACATCTTGTATTCTTATTTTTCCTGAGGGTTTTTATCATGAAAGGGCATTTGATTCTGTCAATTTCATTTTCTGCATCAATAGAGATTTTCATGTGATTTTTTCCTTCATGGTGTTAATGTGGTGCATTACATTGATAGAATTTCTTATGTTGAACACCTTTGCAAAATGGGATAAATCTCACTTGGTCTTTTTGGATAATTCTCTTAATATTCTGATAGATTTGATAGACTAGTTATTTTGTTGAGGGTTTTTGCATCAATATTCATAAGAGAAATTGTCCTTGACTTACTTTCTTTGTTATATCAGATATAACAAAACTCACAACTGCATGTGTTTCACCAATAGCATATAATTGGCTGATTTTCTTGTAGCCATTTATAGATTCTTCAAGAAGACAATTTAGTTTTCTATGAGAACAAATCTATACCCTCAGCTCATGATGAATCATTGTTGCTACCACATAGTTTAAGGGTTCTTGAGGGGAATAAAATTCTACTGATAAAATCCAGGAATATTTGTTCTGAGACAAAAATAGGAGGAGAAGGAATGATAAAATAAGTAGAGGTATAAGAGTATAAGGCAGAATTGAAATCTTCTGTATCACTCAATAGGGACATGCTCTATAAACATCTTTTATTAATAACCTGTGTACCAGTGAGGATCTGGGAAAATGGCACTGAGGACACTAGGCAGAGTCTGAACCTCTCACAACAAAGAAGAGAGAGGACAGAGGCCTATGTGAGAGAGCTTCTTTGGATATATATAGAACAGGAAGGGGGCCTGAGTCATCTAGGAGTATACAGGAAAGATAAAGAAGGCAAAGGAAAACTGAGTTACTCACCCCTCTGGCTGGAAGCAGCACTTATACCCCACCCTAAATGCAAGCAGCCTAGGTAGAGGTGCTGGCTCACTGACCCACTGCTCCAATCAGAGTGTGAGGTGGCATTCCCTTAGAGGAAGAGGGGTCTGGGAGGGGGCAGAGTAGTTTCTTTGTGGTGAGTTTGGCCAGCTCAGTCACCCTTTGAATCTCAAAAGGGACCCTGATTTGACAGGAAGAGGGAATGGAGATCTCCTCAGGCAGGTTTTCATGCCCAGCTGCCAAAGAAAAGAGAGGAATTAGATTAGAGAGGGGGTGGTGACAGACAGGTGTCTAACCAGCAGGACTCTGGCAAGCTGTTAGGAATCTAACCTGCCCGAGGGAAAGGGGGTGGATAGCATTCTGAAAAACTCCCTAATGCAAGGAAACAGTTTAACCCAGTGGAGGAATTCCTTCCTTGCATAAAGAAGGTCCCTGGCTTGATTCCTGGCTCTTCTTAGAGGAGTGATTGATGGGGTTATCAGGCATGCAACTGACATTTTGACAGGGAATATATAATCATTCTTTTTGTATTAGATTTTCTTTGATCTCCTACTACTGTTTTTAAAGGTTCCTTTATATTTCCCTTATTTTATTCACTAAAACATAGCTAAAATATGCAAAGGGAAGACTGCAATGCAATTGATGGGTACCGATAGCCTGAGAAGCTCTTTAGGGGCCTAAGAAGGATAGCTGTTTTAATTGCTTCTTTTTTGCTTTTGTTGTTTTGTTTTGTTTTCTCCTGTTTTAATTAGCTGATACAGTATTGTGCTTTGTTTGTTGATTTCCCCACTTTTTTTTATTTTACCAATTTTTTCTACTCACATTATTTATTTTCTTCCATTTTTCCCTCTATCTTCTGTATTCTGCTGATGTGCTTTCATTTCACCCCTTTTTCTTTGGTCTTCAATTTTTCCTGTTTTTGTTTCACTCTCCTTTTTTCTCTGTTTTGTTTCTTTTTTTTACTGTTTTCTTTCTTTTCTTTCTTCTTTTCCTCTTTTCTCATCACTCTGGCCTTTTAATTCATTCTATATATTTCTCTCAACTCTGTTTCTATGTCACTGTTTCTTCTCCACATTTTAATTATTATTCCTCTGTACTTCTTACTCATTTCATTATTTATTTTCCTACGTATTGCATAGTTCCTCTTCTACATTTTACTAATATTATTACAAATATTCTTTTTAACTTCTTATGTCTTCCATTTTCTCCAGTCCTATTTTTTTTCAAGGGATCATAGACAACAACAAGGAAACAGAATAAAAGGAATGAAGTGTCAAAGTGAAACCTTACCACACACACAAAAAAACATAAAAATAAAACCCTAAAGTAGAAACAGAAGCTAATCAACTGAATAAACACATTAAGATAAACAGATGCCTAGACACCACCCAAAAATTACAAGCTATACTAAGAAACAGGAAGACATGGCCCAATCCAAAGAACAAACTAAAAATCAGGAGGATATGCAGAACACAGAAAAACTAATCAGAGATGTGCAAACAAATATCATGAATCAACTTAATGAAGTGAGGGAAAAAATTAAGGATATTAAAAAGACACTGTAAGAACATACTGAAGAAATTGTAAACATACAGAAAAAATAATGGATATGAATGGCATAATGCAAGAAATAAAAAATACACTGGACGCACATAACAGCATATTTGAACAGACAGAGTAAAGAATCAGCAACGTTGAAGATAGTACATCTGAAATCCAAAATAGTAGAAATGATAAACAATGACCATCCCAAGGAACAGACAGAGTCTGCAACTGCAACCAAGATACTCCCATCCATCTGTCTTATGATAATGAAGCCCCTTCTCAATTAGAAGTGGAGTAGGCATCACCATCCCAGAATCCTCAGGATTGGGGAATGAACTATGGACTAACGTAGACTTACTGGTATTCTTCTATAGACTTAATCTGTTTCTAGCAATGGAAGAACTTATATCATTGATGTGGAGGCAGTGGCCACAGGAGGTTCTGAGGGAGGGAGAGGGAAAATCAGGTGTAATATGGGGGCATTTTTGGGACTTAGGAATTGTCCTGAATGATATTGCAATGACAGATACAGAGCATTATATATCTTGTCATAACCTACAAAATTGTGCAGGGGAGAATGTAAACTACAGTGTAAACTATAATCCATGCTTAGTGACAATGCTCCAAAATGTGTTCATCAATTTTAATGAATGCACCACACTAATGAGGGGTGTTTTTAAGGTAGGAAAATGTGGGAGGGCAAGGGAGTAGCGCATGTGGGAATCCCCTATAATTTTTTATATAACATTTATGTAATATAAGTATCTTTTAAAAGAAATAAAAATATATTTAAGAAAAAAAGAAAAAAAGAATCAATTTACCAGCTAGCTGTATTAGGAATCAGGGAATAGTGTCATGAGTATTGAAAGAGCTAACATTTTCTTCTCTCCTAAAATACACACAAAGACTATTTTTGCATCCAACTTCAATTCTACATGATATGGTGTGAGGTGAGTGGGGTGGATTGGTTATTAGCCAATTCTCCCTCCTTCTGGTTTGCACTCCTGTACTCCAGAGCAGGGTGAACTAACATGTGCAATGCCTATTTAACCAACACTTATGGCAAGAGTGTTCTACTTCATGGATTGTCAAAAATGCAGCATATTTGTTGAGCATACATTTTCATTGGATTTTTCTTGATTATATAATATTCTTGATGATAAGAGAAGCATCAACTTTCTAGGCTGGCCTGTTTTTCAGTGTTTTCTACTTCCAATTACTTGAAAGACATACGTCCAGAGTCTTAACAATATTCAGAATACATGCTTACTAAGTTTGTTCTCAATATTCTAACTGAGATTTTTTGAAAAAAAAGTTTCTTCCTGAATAAAATCATTCATCCAGGAAAAATAGTTGATACAAGATCAGATTTTCACAAACTCAGATCTCCAGTCTAGGAATCTGGGAATAGATGTATGTTATTGGATGTGCAAACAAGAATGGCATTATTTCTATTGGATAAATGTTCAACAATAGTGTATATATAACACTGGCAAAAGTCATTGACAACATATTGTTTACATCACCCCTAAAAACAGTGCCTTGTGAAAATTTTGACAAGTTTAATTGTCTATATGATAAATTATTTTGTTCAGAATCATAATCAAAGGAATGTGCACCATATTGGATCCTTTAATTGCACTAGAGAGACCGTTAAAAAGTGACAAGCTGAGGATTTTTAATTCTTAGATTAAGGCACCATCAAAAACAAGAAATATTCTAGGATGTAAGAATCAAATCTGCTTTCTCTGAAAACTACCATGAGATGTGGAAATGACTCAAAATCAGAGTCTGATCCTGTGGGTTGATAAATTTAAAAATTGGTTGAATTCATAGTTTTGCCAAAGAATCTGAAGTGATTAAAAAGAAATTGCCAGATGACATTTTTTCCAAAATTGGACACAAGCTCAGAGCAATTATTAATCCCAAAATGCCACTCTGGTTTGTCAGTTGAAGGGATGACTTTGGAGTCAGGTGTGAATGAAATATTAGACTTTTTCTAGCTTGCAGATAAAACAGTATCTTTCCATAAAAACCCTGATATTATTTCCTCATATCCAGGATTAACACTTGAAAAAGTTATTGTTGGCAGTGGACTAAATACCAAAATTGATTTTTAAATCAATTTTATTGAAACATGTTCATAAACCATAAAATCCATCTAAAGTGTCCCATCAATGACATTTGGTATAATTACAGAGATGTGCATTCATTACTTCAATCAACATAAGAGCATTTTCATTACTCTAAAAAAGAAAAGGAAAAACAAAACAAAACAAGTGAACATAGAAAAACTTACTCCTTTTTAGTCACCTCTTATTCTTGCTATCATTCTTCTGCTATGCATAATTACTAATCTATTTTCACCTCTATGATTTATTTTCTTTTACATTTTATATAGATAAAGTCTAACAATATGTAATATTTTGTCCAATTCCTTGACTTACTCTACATCATTTTTTTTACCATTGAGGGATGGTTATTAATCTATTACTATATATTACAGTTCATATTATGTTTTGGTTGTATTTCTACCCACATATCACCATGATATTAACATCTTATAACATCAACATATATTTGTTTTGTTTCATATATAAACATTCTTTTATATGCTCTATTAACAACACTTATTTTTCACAAGAGTCTTTGCTATTCTATACAATACCATATTTCATTTTTTTAAGCTTTCCTTCTAGTGATATAAAAGACCTTTGAATTTCCATTTCAACCACTATTATACACATGTATTAGAGCTGCAAAATACAAACCTTATGATGTGTTTTCACCATTTCTATGCATTTCCAAATATTACTAAATGCACTTTTAACCAATTCTGCACAGATTAAAACTGGGCTTCCCATTGTCTAATCTCACACTATTTTCTGGTGACTTTTATTCTAGTTATTAACTCACTGAATTGGCTCATTATATTCAGTTCATAATTTTGATATCATACAATATTTGGACTTTTGTGTCTGGCTTGATTCACTCAACATTATATCATCCAGGTTCATCCATGTTGTCATATGATTCATGATTTCATTTATTCTAACAGCTGTATAATAGCCATCATGTATGTACAATAATTTTTTTTTATTTTAAAAGATGCTTAGATTACATAAATGTTACACAAAAATTACAGGTATTTCCATGTTCCCCACCTCCCACACCTCCCATAACATCCCACATAAACATCTTTCATTAGTGTGGCACATCACCTGCAATGGATATACACACCCTGGGGCTTTGCCACTAAGCATGGACCATAGTTCACATTGTAGACCCCACTCTCTCCCAGACAGATTGGGGGAAGAGCTATAGAGTGGACTTAATGGTGTTCTGTTGTAGACATAATGTGATTCAAGCAATGGAAGAAAATACAACAGTGAGGTGGAGCCAGTGGCCACTGGATGCTTTTGGGGCAGGGAAGGGAAAAGCAGTTCTAATACAGGTGCGTTTTCAGGACTTGGGAATTATCCTGAGTAACATTACAATAATTTTTTTATTCATTGCTCAATTGATTGACTCCTGGGTTGTTTCTATCCTTTGACAATGAGGAATAATGCTGCTGTGAACATCAGTGTGTAGATGTCGGTTCATATCACTGTTCTCAGTTCTTGTTGATATACACCTTGTAACAGTATCCTGGTTGTGTGTTAAATTTATATCTAACTTAGGATCTTCCAAGTAGACTTACACAGTGACTGTAAAGTTCTGCATTTTCAACAATAGTGAATAAGCATTCCTAATTCTCCAACTCCTCTTCAACACTTGTAGTTTTCTTTTTTTAAAATAGTGGCCTTTCTATTAAGTGAGAAGTGTTATTGATATCTAATGGTAGCTTTGGTTTCCATTTCCCTAATAGCTAGTGTTGTTGAAGATTTTTGTACGTTTATTTGCAATTTGTTTTTCTTCTTTAGAAAAATGTCTATTCAAATCTTTTGACCATTTTTCAATTGAGTCGACTTGTCATTATATTGTTGTAGGATTTCTTTATATATCATGGATATGAAACCCGTGTCAGCTGTGTGATTTCCAAATATTTTCTTCTATTTGGTAGGTTTCTGTATTACCCTCTTCTCAAATTCCTTTTGGGTGCAAATGTGTTTAATTTTGAGGAGGTCCCATTTATCTAGTTTTTTCTCTTATTGCTTGTGCTGTGGGTGTAAGGTTTAAAAGAACCCCACATGCCACAACATCCTGAAGAAATTACCCTACCTTATCTTCTAGGAATTTGCCTGACCTTTTGGTTTAGATCTTTGATGCACTTGTAGGTGATTTTTGGGGAGTGGGATAGAGGTACTCATTCATTCTTTTGTTTAAGTATATCCAGTTACCAGACCATTTGTTGAAGATACTGCATTGTCCGAGTAAAGTGGACTTGGTAGGTTTATCAAAAATCAGTTTAATGTCGATATGATACCCTGTTTATGAATGTTCAATTTGGTTTCATTGATCAATATGACAATGTTTATGCCAATACTGTGATGTTTTGACTAGAGTAGCTTTGAAATACACTTCAACGTCAATGAGAGTGAGTCCGCCAAATTTGCTCTACTTTTTTAGGATGCTCATGGCTATTCAGGCCCCTGTCCCTTTCAAATAAATTTTATAATTGACTTTTATATTACTGTAAAATAAGCAGTTGGAATTTTGATTGTGCATGTATTGAAACTATAAATCAGTTTGCTTAGTTGACATCTTTACAATATTTATCTTCTAATCAATTAACACAGAATATCCTTCCAATTGTTTAGGTCTTCTTTATTTCTTTTTACTTTTCTTCTTATGATCTGTAAATGAAGACTATTATTATAGGAAACATTGATAGAAATTTCCTGAAATTTAGTTCCTATAAAAAAAAAAAGTTAAACAGCAACATTGCATCTCTGGAAGAATCAAAGAGATTAGTGACATCATCTATGATTAATAATCAGACATTGTATTGTCTATTACAGCCTCATGTATGTTTTGTTGAGTGAGCAGGAGAAAGGCAGATATGGGGAATTGAATGTGGATTATTGCAAACTTAATCAGATGATAACTCCAGTTAAGGTTGTGATCCCTTTCTGGAGCCAATTAACACAAACCCTGGCAATAATTATAAATTCTTTGATATGAGAGACTATTTTTTCACCAAATCCATATATCACAGGAACCATTGCTTCCATCTGGCAGAGACTGAAGTACACATTCATTATTCCAACAACTACTATACTTTTATATGTAACACTACCCAGAGTAAACATTTTACTTCTGAAAATTCAGGCAGAAGATTCTGTCTTCAATACTGTAATAGGGAATACAACAGAGAAGTCAAATAATTTAAAGGAAATTGCATAATAAAGAGGTGTTTTAATGTACACAAAATAAAGAGAGAGAATTCTAGAAATCAGACATGTAGCAGGTTATTTTTCTATGCACCCATAAAAGTATCTAGATTAAAAATCTCAGTGTTTGACCTCTGTTAATCATGAGACAATTTCTAAACTTGGGGCAAAATATCATTTTATAGAGAGAATGTTTCTCACCTGGAAAGCTTTATAAAGTCCTGTTTATGCCCTTGTTTCTAAGACAATAGATAAAGGGGTTCAGCACTGGTGTGACCATTGTGTACATCACTGAGGCTATTACATTTGCCCTTGAGTATTGTGTAGCAGCAGAATGAAGATACACTCCAAGACCTGTACCATAAAACAAGGTCGCAACTGAGAGGTGAGACTTACAAGTAGAAAATGCTTTATATTTGCCCCCAGCTGTTGAAATTCTCAAAATGAAAGATATAATCTTAGAGTAAGTGTAAATGATTCCAGTGAGTGAAATAACAGCCAGAAGTCCAGCTACAATATACAGTATTAGGTCATTGAGGAAGGTTTCAGAACAGGAACATCTGACTACCTGATTAAGTTCACAGAAAAGTGGGGGATTTCCAACTCTGTACAAAAAGACAATCACAAAACCATTATGTCATGTAAAAGGGAGACCAAAATATTCAATAACCAGGATACCAGTAGCAAGTGGCCACAGACCCAGGTGTTCATGAAGACCATGTAGTGCAATGGGTGACAGATGACCACAAAATTGTCATAGGACATTACAGTCAATAAGAAGATGTCTAATCATGAAAAAAAAAACTGAAAAAATACATCTGGATAAGATAGTTTTCATAAGTTATGCTTTTGCTCTCTCTCTGGATGTTCAGCATCATCTTTGGGACAGTGGGGGTGGTGAAACAGATATCTGTAAAAGACAGGTTGGAGAGGAAGAAATACATGGGCATGTGGAGGTGGGAGTCTGAAATGATGGCCATGATGATGAGCAGGTTCACAAAGACAGTGACCAGAGACATGGACAAGAACATCTGAAATAGGAGAAGTTGCATTTCTGTATCTTCTGAGTGGCCCAGTGGGATAAATTCTGAAGCATGTGCTTGATTTACTGTTTCCATATATACAGTGTAACTGCTGGAAAAGAGACCAAAGAAACTGATATGTACATCCAAATCTACCCAGTTTTAAATCAAGCAAGTTATTTTGAGGATACTGATAAACTAATTCTAAATTTTTTATGGAAAGCTAACACATAGAAATTCAATATAATATTGAAAAAGAACAAATTTGTAGGAACACACTAACTGATTTTGAGACTTACTAAAAAATTATCGGTGCTGTATTTTTGAAATAGACACATAATCTCATGTTAGAGAACTGAGAAGTAGTTCCACACAAATGCCATCAAATGTTCTATGACAAAGGAGAAAGGTCAATTCAATGGAGAAAGTGTTGTCTTTTCAATGTTTG
>JAQZBX010031460.1:0-26316 GCA_029593785.1 Cabassous unicinctus | reverse complement strand
TGTTTCTCTCAGCCTCTCAGGGTTTCTCTATCTTCCTGCTGTCCATTTCCTCACATGGTAGGGTCAAAATGGTGGCTGTCTTTCTCTGTGTGTTTCTGCTTTCAGTTCTCAGGTGATATAAGATGCCAGCAGGAAGGCATCACTGACTTAGTCTAATCATAGGCCACAAAACAATCCAATCAAGTGATCTAATCAAAAGGTCCCTTAACTGTATCTAATGCAATCAAAGGGCCCCACATCCATAGGAAGGGATGTGGTCTTTTCTGGGATTCATAAAACTTCAAACTGTCACAACAGTGTTTAGAGAAAACACAATCATTATCATCATCATCATCACCATCACCAGGAGGACTTTCAAGTGAATGGCTATAAATATTTTTATAATTTATTAATCTGATTTATAAAGAATAAAAGTAAAGGATGTAGTTAGGCAGTTAAGTTTATCATGTCCTCGATTCTCCTTTCCTTTTATACCCATTAACCTCTAACCTGGAGCCCCTCAGGATATAGAGTTCCTACATGACAAAGGTCTTAGATGCTTGCTGAATGCCTTCTACTTGTAGTTAGGTTGTAGATATGACCTCCACAAATTGATAACCTCAAAGCACAGTCCAGGAAAATAATTCCTAAGTTGTATAAAGCAAACCTTTCCCTTGAACAGACTTCAAAGAAAAGCCTCCGTGCACTTGCAGCATACTAACTGACCTTGATTCATGCGGGGTGGTCCCCCAAATCCATTTCCACACAACTTTCTGACTTTTAATATTTCACTCTGAAATACAGGCTCAAAGGCACAGTCCCCAAAGAGCAAGTTTGTCTGACCGCATCCTTAAATGATAGTGATAGGATTAAACATTTATATGACCCTCCAGGAAGAAAACTCTACACATATAATAAAAGTGGCTCTGTAAAAAGTGGATTAATTTTCTTTAATCTTTTCAACCATAGTTTATTAGAGAAGAATCCCAAATTACTCTGTGAACTTTTTTCATCTATTTCCATATATAGAATAGTTATCAGAGACTAAGATAAAATAACTATTTATTTCTTATTAATAATAAACCCAATGTATTCAGGATAAATCTTAGAATTGATTACAATACATTTTTGTTAATTACCTAAACTTTCCCAGTTAAAAATTAGCTTCCAATGCAATGGGACCAAAATATAAAATTAAAGTTTTATCACTAACTCATTAAATATATCAGCAGTACAACTAAAATAAAGTTTGCCTAACCATTAACAAAGTAGTGAATATTTATTATAGAAAATATAAAGGCAAAATGAAGGAGATAATCATCAGTAGTTCCAACTTCTACTGCAAGTGATAACCATTCTGGGTGTGTTTCTTCATAGACATTTTGCTGAATATACTTTTTTTACATAGGTGAAATCATGTTAACATAATCCTTAGGTACCTACACAGAGAAAATTTTGCTAGGAATGCAGAAACTCGAGACGAAGCACGCAGAACTGGAATTAGTATAGTTAATACATCTTAACCCATAAGAAAGATGCTTCAAAATGAAGAAAAACTTTCCAAATGTCATTTATTAATTATTTCAATAAATATTTAAGAGTCTACTATATCACTTGGAGTATTATTGTACCAGAAGCATTAATTATCTAATTAAATATTTTGTGATTCATAATAGAGTGTATTTATGATTTGGAGCATTTACATCATTATCTGGGTCTGTATGAAGATGTTAATCTTTGATGTCTACTCATAATATGTGTATTAATCATGTTAATCCTCTAGTGTGGAAAGAGTTAAGAGGAGAACATTTAACTTTTCAATATTCATGCTATATATCCTTCTAAGCCACAGGATGTCTATTTAAAGAGGCAGATTATAGAGACTTCATGAAATAGAAAAATATATTAAAAATCAAAAGAATTTATTATTTCTTCTCCAATCATGCAAGAATATCAGAACCCTAAGGTCTTAGAAAACAGAAAAATTTTAAAACTCAGAGTTCTTTTGATATCAAACAATACTGGAAGCGTGGATGACTGTTGTATAAAGTAGACCGTCACATATGTCTTAGGCCAGAAGCCAGCACGTGTGTGCTGCTGGCCTAGGCTGCCCTCCCTGAGATCTTTGGAGAAGAATGAAAGCCCAGTCTCAGTCTAATCATGAGAAAAACAACAGAAAATTCCTCATGAGGGGCATTCTACAAAATAGCTGACTTAGAAAACCTCAAACTGTCAAGATTATAAAAAAAAAAAGAAGTTCTGAGGAACTTTCACTACTAAGAGAAGCCTGAGGAGATTTGACAATTAAATGCCATGTGGCATCCTGAATGGGATCATTGAACAAGTAAACGACATTAAGTAAAAACTAAGGAAACCTGAATAAAATATGAACTTTAGTGTAAAATAATCAAGGGGATTTCCCTCAGAAAACAACTTTGAAAAGGCAGGTGTCCCTTTGGTGAGTTCTAAACCAAGCAAGGAGGCTGCATTTCTCAGGGTCACCTGATGACATAGCACAGCTTGCCATTACCCAATAACCACTTTTCACTTAGACCCAGGAGGGCACCACACAGGAAGAGGTGGCACCTAAGAAACAGACTTTTTCTTGACAAAGGGAAGGAAAAAACTATTCAGGTTAAGAAAATCTTTATTCTGCTGCGAGATGAGTGACAAGTTTAGAGGAAATGCTAGTCAGATAACAGGATTCCAGTAGACTCTGGTAGTGTTATTAACTATAGAAATCTCTGGTCTATTACTAACTATAGAAATGCCAAGCAAGCATAAACTGAAAGACAGGGGGAAATTGTGAGCAAGGAGAGGAACTGCAGCCAGTGCCATGGAATCAGTATCCTAGGAGCCGGAGACAAGAGAAGAGACAAGAGATCAAGAGTTGGGGCAACCAGAGTAGATAAAGAAACGGTACAGGAAGAATGACAAGGGAAAGGATTTCAGGATATAAGCCATGGATAAAACAGGACTCTTGAGAGCTGAATGCTGTTGGATTCTGCTCCCTGGGTTACCAGAGTTCATACTGGCCAACTTAAAGGCTCAAGGTGGGAATGGAGAGTGGCAGAGATATGATAGCATTGGAATGTGAAAAATGGGTATCACACACTTTTACAATGTAATCTTAGGCTGGTTAATGGCACAGATGAGAAGTTAGAAGAAGAAAATAAAGAACACTGTTTGGTTCTAATTTAACAAATATTGCTCAATTGCTGCATTTCTGAGTATATGCAAACTGGTCCAGTGTAATCTTATCATCCCTCCCCTCAAAGTTTGATGTGTGGGATTTGGAGAAAACCATTTAAAAGCTAAGAATACCTTCAAGAAATGAGGCTTGGAGTGGTATTAACTTTTTCCAATAGGCATTCATCCCTTCCTATCATAACCCTAATTTCTATAAAGTTTACTCTCTATTTCTCAATTTACAGTTATTTGATCACTGTCTGCAATATAAAATGCATGAATGAAAGCAAGAAATGATAGGAAATACAAAAACAAAGGACTTGAATAATTTCCAACAGGGCAATCTATTGTCTAAAACTGACACTAAATTCAAAATGGAGAGTAGGTTTTGCCCATTGGATGAGAAGTACCTCCCTGGAGTACTGTGTGAAGAACAACTATAAAATGATATCAGTCCACGGTGAGAAAGGCTGCTGTTGTCAAGAAGCCATACCTGCCAGGTGTGAAAGAGGGGCAAGTGGAGGTGCTAGAATCACATGTTGTAATCCTTGACCTTACATGTGGCGAAATAAGCAAAATAT
This sequence comes from Cabassous unicinctus, assembly GCA_029593785.1. NCBI lineage: Eukaryota > Metazoa > Chordata > Mammalia > Cingulata > Chlamyphoridae > Cabassous > Cabassous unicinctus. Next base: position 22,567 of record JAQZBX010031460.1, on the reverse strand, counting down.
TTCAGCCGCAAGCTGTCCATATTAGCCTGCCCAAAATAAGGTTTAATTACACCAAACAGAGACTTCATTTTTTTCTCAGTATGCCCTGTGGTTGGTGCATGATTATATGTATGTAATGGACCAGCGTGCTGGAGCCACACATAGTAACATGTGAGGCTAGTAAACAAATGACCTGATATTTTGCTTCATGACACGTAACATCCTAACGAGGCTGCTCAAGTACATGTTACAGTATGAAGTGGTCAGGACTAATTGCAGAGTTTTATTTGCAAACCCTGAATTTTTCTTCACTTTGCATTATAGGTGTAGGAAAAACAAAAGCAAAAATGTAAAACACATCCCTAGGTCTGTTAAGATTTTTATTCAACTTTTGAAATTTGATTGGTTTAATCGGTACCTTACTAATTACTCACATGAACATCTGTCATCTTCTTCCCCTCCCTCAATTTCTCTTAACTGTTCAAAATATTATATGTGTTAATTAGATAACTGGTTAATTCAATTTGATAGAGTACATTTGCTACCTAATGGGAAAGGAGACATAATGAGGCTTCAGATAAATCACACCCAACAATAAGTGAACCCATACAGCTCATTGGGTATTTACTGTTGTGGAACACATACTGTAGTTTGAATTCTTTCTCTGACCAAGACTTTATAGCTCTACCATTGCTTTCTACAAATTCAGCAAGGATTTCTACTAGAAGATCAGTGAATTAAGGTCATTTATAATTTATTTAAGTAATGTTGCCTGCATTAAAAAAAAAAAGACATATCATTAAGGGCTTTAAACTACAATTAACACAAGAGCCTAAGTATAATTCAGCCTGGCTTTAACTCCAAGTTGATGAACCTCTAATACAGGGATGTTTGTTACTTTGAACCTATCTGAGCTGTTTTTATTTCTTAACTTTCACTGTTGAGTTTTTCTTGGTCTACTTTCATGAACTAGGGTGATGCATGCTTTTCATCCTGGCCTGAGCCTATTCTTGTGTCACCACCAATACACCAACTGCAGACAATTCTCAATCACTCTCAATTATTGAAAGTTCAGAAATTAAAGTACAGAGCCTTCCAAATCAAATTCTTTCAATGCATTTTCTGGGAGATCACCTGTTCAACATCCCTGCTAACACTAAACTTTATTTCTCCTTTTCTAGTATGGCTAAAAATAATGAGCAGAGTTGCTTTTGTCAAAAATAGATCTACCAGATTGAATAAAATCACATTAGAGGCAAGCGGATGTGGCTCAAGCATTTGGGCACCCACCTACTACATGGGAGGTCCCAGGTCAGTTCCTGGTGCCTCCTAGAGAAGACTAGCAAGACAGCAAACTGGTGCAATGGGCTGGCATAGCGAGTTGATGCAACAAGATGATGCAACAAGGAGACACAAAGAAGAAACACAACGAGAGTCACAATAAAGCAGGGAGCAGAGGTGGCTCAAATGATTGAGCACCTCTCTCCCACATGGGAGGTCCTGGGTTCGGTTCCTAGGGCCTCCTAAAGAGAAGATAAGCAGACAGCAAGAGTGCACAGTGAATGGACACAGAGAGCAGATAGCAAGTACAGACAACGGGGGGGGGGGGGGGGATAAATAAATAAAATAAATCTTTTTAAAAAAATCACATTAGAATGCCCTATACTCCCCCAAATTATTATCTGCTATGGTCTCTATTGCAATATCAAACAACTCTGTACCTCAAACTTTTGCAACCTAAGGATTTATTGTTTAGTGGTTTCCTTTTGGCCTAAATTTACTAACAGCCATTCTGCTAGGCTTTGTGGGGGTTTCATGGTGATTAAGACATGGCCTCTATGACTGTGGCACTAAAAATATAAAGTTTTACCCACTATAAGGTTATGCAAATTCAGAAAAAAATGGATTATTTCCCACAATGACTCCTAATATTTAGTCTAAAGAGTAATCACTTTGGGTGCCTCCTAAATTACAGCTTCTAGACCCAAAATTCTAGTACTATAGTTTTGGATGCTGCCATCAATCTTCCTAAAGTCCATCAAATCCAAGTAAAGACGGCAATAGTATTTGATACCAAACACTGATTTTTCTTCTTTTATCTAATAGATGAAAAAATGTCATTAGAAAACTTTGCTATTTTTGTTAACGTGTTTCATCCCATCCAAGAAAAAACAATATTTGTTAAATGCCAATGCCACTTTAAGGCAGATCCTTTAGGTACTACCATGCCCAAAAACTTTTTAAGCACCCTTTCTAAGAATGCTGAGATTTATGCCAGAACAAAGAAACTGTTTTTATAAAGCACCTCCTCCCCTTCCCCTTCAGGTGAGTGTGGGAAAGGATTAGCAAAACCTTCGTAGAAAGTGTACAACATTTCAAGTAAAGGAATTTCATGGGAATGAGAGAGTACAACTTGTATTCTGAAGGAGTGTGCAGTTTAATTCAGCTATAGTGTACACAGAAGGCTATATGGTGAGCTAGAGCTGAAAAGGTAGGTTGTAGCTCTGGGATGGATGACCTTGGACGCAAGTCGACAGATCACGCCATGGGGAATGGTGAAATTCTGAGCAGGTAAATGACAAGATCAGAAGTATGCATTGGGTGGTTGGATGGGAGGGGTAAGAAAACAGAGAGACTGGTTTAGAGGGTGATTGGAACTATGCATTTGGAAGAGAACACTGACCTGGAAGGGGACGTGGGAGTCAGTTATAAAAGAAAAAGGTCCTGGTAAATGTATAGGAGAGACTTTACATTTCCTGCAGGCACTGACCTCCGTGGAAAAGAACCACTTCAAAGTCTGTCGTCTAATCTGGGGTGTTCTACTGCTTCTGTCTTTGGCAAAATTTGCTTTTTTTCTTTGCCTTAATGCTGGCTCTCTGCTGCTCCGTGTGCCACAGTTCTTGTTACTGAAGTCTTAATCAGAAAAATAGCAGATTTTTACATCTCAGGACACAAATATTTCAAAAAGAACCCCTTTATCTAGTTTTGATTGTAAGGCAAAGACATCTTTTTGTCTCCAATTGCAGTGTGTGGAGTGCTCAAGTAGTAACCTCAGAATAGAGACATTTTCTGAAATGTCACAAAGGGCAGACTGGAAATGCCTTAATCATATTTGGTTCCACTCCACCACTTGAATTTATTCTCCAGCACTCATTTTTAACGGCACATTTTCATAGGACATCACCTACTGGAGAGAACTCTCAAACAGAAGTTAGAAAATGTCGGTCCTGGGCCCCCACTCTTACTCCACTCTGTGCATTAAGCATGTTACGGGAATGTGCTAGGCCTGGGAGTAAAGGGTGAATAAGGCAGCTCTTGCCCTTGGGGAGTCCACTGTCTGCTAGGGGAGAGAGGCACAAGAAGATGGAATTGTAATACAATGTGGTAACTCCTAGGATGGACCTCTTTGCACAGGGGATCGTGAGAGCTTCCAGGGGAAGGCCATGGCTGAGCTGTGACTAAAGAGAAGACCAGTGGGGTGGAGGGCTCCGTGTAGAGGCAACAGCTGAGCAGAGCTGACAAGCAGCACACTGTGCGCTTTGAGAGAAACCACCCTCTCTAGCCCCAAAGCGGCCTGGGATGAAGCTGGCAGCGCAGGACCTTGAATACGCTTTCCAGGGCCTTTGAATTCATTCTGGTGCCAGAGGGAGCCCTTGAAGGGTTTTAAGCAGAGACGCAACTGCTGCGATTTGCTCCTCAGGTGATTCACGTTGAGAGCAACGTCAAGATTAGAATACAAGCACTAAAGGAGCACAAAACTGGGAGCAAGGGAGATCAGACAGGATGTAATCATAGCCAATAATAAAATAATAAAAGCAGCTATCGGGGGAGCAGATGTAGCTTAGTGGTCGAGCATCTGCTTCCCAGGTACAAGGTCCTGGGTTCAATCCCTGGTACCTTGTGAAAACAAACAGCTAATGTATCGAGCATGTACTATGTTCTTAGAATGCCCTGACTCGCTTTACCTCTTAGAAGCTCACTTATTTCTTGAAACAACCCCTGTCAAATGTACTGTGTGTCACCCACATTTTAAAACTGAGGAAACAGACTTAGAAACCTAAATAGCTAGCTCATGTCACAATTTTCACATCTAATTAATATTAGCATCAAAGCTGGAGCTTCACTTAGGTCGTTCCTATTCCAAAGCTTATGCCCTAATTAAGCTGAAGAGTGCCTCTAAACCAGTCGGCCAAGCTACAGATCTTGAGTTAGATGAAGCAGTTTGCTGGTTCTCTATACTGCAGAAAGCCGGATGCGAGATGGAAACGGCAGAGTGAGTAGCTGGGAAGTAAAACCTCGGAGTTGGGTGACTGATGGCATATGGCGGAGGTGGAAGTCTGGATACGGAAGCCAAGGTAGCTCCACGGCACGCGTGCCTGTGCTGCCGCCCCATTAGCATCTTCACCAGACCTTTTCCAACAACGCTCTGAGAGGGCTGAAGGCTTTCAGGGCTAGCTCTCCCTGCAGCCTTGGGCTAAACACCTAAGTTTCCTAAATATGAATTTCATCTGTAAAATGAGAAGAGTCACTGCCTTGCCAACCTCACAGACTGTTTTACATAATAAATAAAACAATAGATGTGAAAGTACAGGAGAGTGATAAGCAGATACTTGTTTCAGATAACTTTTGGTAATACAGAATAAACTTTTGGTAATACAGAATACATTTTTAAACAAATCTGAAGAGAAGTGAGAAGGGTTCCACTGTTTTCAAACTTTAAATCGATTTTCAAAAATCTTTATATACACACACACATATATATTTCTCAGAAAGTTATGTGATTTATTTTTATTCTGTAAGGTTGCTTTTGTCTTTTATTTACATACTAAGGTTCTAAGAAATTGCTTGAAAATGATTTTGCTTTCCTAACAAACACAGCTGAGAATTTTTATAAGAGGTTATGAAATGTCAAATCTCCTTTGTCCAGCATAATTTGCAACAGCAGAAAAATAATTCAGTTGAGAGACTCTAAGCATGAAGAGGCATTCAAAGAATAACTCTTGCCACACAGCATCCAAAGTGCTTGGACTCCCTTATTCCTCCTCTTAACTTAGCTTGCCTTCCTTGTCATGGGCTAGTCCTTACTTTCCAAACTAAGTAAATTAGATAGATTAGACAGGCAGGCAGGCAGGCAGGCAGGCAGGCAGGCAGGCAGGCAGGCAGACAGACAGACAGATAGATACAAAAATTCTGGACATGGATATATAACAGTTTCCGAAATAAATAAATACACACCCACCCCAAAATATTTTGGTACATGTTTTCCTTTCTTTGAAATTCAATAGACAACTCAGGATTGCTTATAACAACCAATCAAAACCAGATACCTGGAAAACAAAGTTAAAATCTGATTTAGGAACTAATCTGCAGGCAATTTCTTACCTACTTGCCTGAATTTTATGTTCTCTGAAACCTTTCCTTTCTTGTCTTGGCTGAACACCAGACATCAGAGGCAAGGCCAACTCGTACAATCAGTGTCAGTGATGGCAGAGGAGGAGAATGATATTGATAATGACAACAACTATGACAACCACAGCTGCCACAGACCAGGAACTACACTGTTCAATTTAAATTTTTATCCTATCTCACTTAATAATTCTAAGAACTAGGTACTAATATTCCCATTGTACAGCTGAGGAAACAAAACAGTAATTGAGTAATCTGCTTAAAGTCACATAGCTAGTAAATTGTGAAGCAGGTATTTGCACCTGGAAAGGTAGGTTATGCTGCAGAAAAAAATAGAAGCCATCATTTCAGTGGCTTAGAACAACAAAGGTTTGTTTCTCTTTCATGTTACTTGCTCATCATGAGCTGGTAGCAGGGCTTTGCACATCACAATTATTCAGGGACCCAGGTTGATGATGCAGCTCCCATCTCCAAGTTCACTGTTAGTTATAACAGTGGGAAGAGGACATCTTGAAACACCAATTAAATTCTCCAGCATGGTAATGAACCATGTCTGACAGCTCCTTGCCCAGAGCTTATTACATGGTCCCATTGCTGACTCACAAGGAAATCAGGAAGTCCAAGCCAGAAAACTGGAAAGTTTTGGGGAGCAGCATTAACAACAACCATGTATCTACTCAGAGCATGTAGCAGTGCTCTTTCCACTAGGCCATGGAAGACTCAACAATAATTCCATAAAGCAACTAAATCTTCTATGACTTAACAATCAAATTTCCAGTTGGAGCCTGGGAGTTCTACTCCATACTAAAATATTTTTTTCTGGTCTCCTTTCAATATATAAATTAATAATCTCTGAATAGCAACGTCTAAGTGGATCTCCTACTTTCTTCTCTTTTTCCCCCTTTTCTCCCTTAAGGTATATTTTCTCAGCTTTTCAGAGAGACCATTCCATGAACATTGCCTTATTAACTCTATTATGCTTGTATTGCTGTGTGACAAATTACTGCAAACTTAGTGGTTTGAGACAATGCACTTTTATTATCTCATAGTTTATCTGGGTCAGGAGTCCAGGCACAGCTCAGCTAGGTCCTCTGCGTGGTGCCTCACAAGGCTGAAATCAAGGTGTCAGCCAGAGTGTGTTATCATTATCTGTAGGCTTGACTAAGGAAGAATCCAATTCCAAAGCCAATCAGAGTGTTGGTACACATAATTTCCTTGTGGCTTTATGACGAAGGGCCCTGAGGTTTACTGAATATTGGCTAGAAGCTGCCCGCAGGTCTTAGAGGCTGTCCATTTGGCCTTCCACATGGGCAGTTGACAGCATGGCAGCCTGCTTCTTCAAGGACAGTGGGAGACTCATTAGCCTTCTAAGACAGATTCTTATATCATGTAATATAATACTAGAAGTCATATCCCACCACCTGTGTCCTATTTTGTGAGCTGGTAGCAAGTCACAGGTTTTGTCCATACTCAAGGGAACAGAATAAGAAAAAAGTGTGGCCACCAGGAGGCAGAAAATACCAGTGGTCACCTTACAGTGTATCCTTAAAATCAACCAAGAGATAATATATGAAAACTGGTTCTTAGTAGGATTATATCTGATTTTCAAGTTTTTACTTGTGCTTTATAGATTCCTGTTGCTATATCCCTAATTGTTATATAAATTAACTCCTTGTGAGTTAATCATCAGTTAACCTATTAATATCCATAAATAGCCATGATGAAGCCCAAAGAGTCAGCGTCTTTAAGGGATTCCCCTCTCCCCTAACTCCCCTTCTCTCTCTCTCTCTCCCCCTCATTATCTCTCTGAGGATCAAGGACACCTATTACCTTACCTTTAATGTTCTTTTGTTTTTAAATTAAAATTGTTGGTGGTAATTCTTGTTTTAGCTCCCACATGTAAAGTGCTTACAAATCATCCCTTCCATCCGTACAACAAGAAAAAGCTGGACAAGGACTTTCCTTGAGCCCACTGAAGACCTGAAGTTGCAGGGCAAACTGCCATCCAAAGATCTTGAGAGTCAGGATCATCCAGAGAATCACAGTTGAGGTCTGCTTAACAGAATAATGTGCCAGAGACGGGAACTCATAGGAAAACGTCAGTGGGTCATTTTGAGAATTTTCTGAAAGCTGTGTTTGGACTAGGTAGAGAGTAAGAAACTCCCAGGGGCTGCAGGCCTAGGGGGCCCACACTCTCATGGGGTTAAAGAAAGTTCTGCTTGTGGCTCTGGCAGGAGAAGAGTAACAGTGGTAGAATACACCTAGAACCTTCTCCATAGCAAAAGCCTACTCTCTGGGGAAAGCACTTTGCCAGAGCCTTATCCCAGACCACTTTAGCCTTCCTTTCTCACATAATACAGAGGGGAAAAAACCTTAGTCAACTAGGGTCAGAACTTCAAGGAGACAGACTGAATGCTGCAGAATGAGAAAAGAATAGAGGGTGGGGGCAGGTGGGGGAACACTGGAGAAACACTTGTACAGGTCACAGTCCAGAAATAGGCCCACTAAAAGACAAATTTAATTATAGGATTACAGAATGTTACCATACCTTACCATTACACCACCAGGGTTCCAGCATAAATAACATAAGATTCCACTTGCAAAAGTTTCATGACATAGATTCTATTTGAGAAGGAATAATAAGGGAAACCCAAAGACCAGAGCAAAGATAAACAAGGACATTAGAGCCTCTGGCAACTATCAGTTCAGCAAAGAAATGCAGCTGAAATCCTATCTAAATAAACATAATTCCTCACACTCAAAGCCCACTTACCTTGGTTCCTGTTAACCAAACAATATGCCAGGCTTCAAAGAAAAATTAAAGGCATACCAAAAGTCAAGAAAAATCTCAGTCTGAAGAGACAAAGCAATATTAAGAACAAGACTAAAATATGACACAAATGTTGGAATTATACTACAGAAATTTTTAAAACTGATTAATATGCTAAGAGTGCTAATGAAAAAAGTAGACAACATGAAAGAATAGATGTGTAATGTAAGAAAAAAGATGGAAAGTAAGAAAGAATCAAAAAGAAGTGCTAGAAATGAAAAGGCTAACATAAGTGAAAAAGGCCTTTGACAAGATCATTAGTAGACTTAGCAAGGCTAAGGAAAGTAAAAATGAATTGAAAAATAGATTAATAGAAACTTTGAAAACTGAAATGCAAAGAGAAAATAGAATAATAATAAAAGGAAAAACAGAACATCCAAGTACTGTGGAAAAATTTCAAAATATGTAATCCAGATATAATTGCCATACCAGAAGGACAGGAAACAGGAACCAGAGCAGTGATAATGCTTTAAAAAAAAAGGCCTTGATTTTCCATAATGACAGACACCAGACCATATATTTAGGAAGTCAAGAGAATAACTAGCAGGATAAACAACACACACACACACACACACACACACACACACATACACACCTCTTAAGAATATAATATTTAACTACAGAAAACCAATTACAAAGAGAACATCTTAAATACAAAAGACAGGTGTGATGAGCATCTTAACTATAAAGGAAAAATGAAAATTTTCAGCAGACATCTTGTCATAAACCAGGCATCTAGAAAAGAGTGGAGGGAAATAAAGTGCTGGGAAATTTAAAAAAAACACCTATAATTCTATAAACAGAATTACTATGCTTCAAACATGAAGGAGAAATAAAACTTTTTTAGAGAAACAAAAATTTAGGAAGTCACCACCAGCTGAATTTACCTGCAAAAAAAAAAAAAGTTAAAATATCTTTAGGCAGCAGAAAAATGATGTAAATAAAAAAACTTGGCTCTAAATAAAGCATTGGAAAATAAATAAATGAAAAATGAAACATTTCATGTCATTCTTAACTGATTTAAAATATAACAACTTAAAATAATAAAAGTAACAATATATAAAGAATAAGTAAAATGAATGGCAACAGTCACAAAGATGGGAAGAAGGAATTGGGAATAAACTGTTATAATGTACCCAAACAACCCAGAAAATGGGGAGGGGTTGGGATAAAAAGATTTATGTGGTATATATATTTGCACAATTGAAAAACAAGGAAAGATAAACTAAAGAAATACTGACAATTAAATGCAATACATGTTACAGGATGGGATCTAAGAGTGGATGAGAAAAGGCTCCAAAGTATATTTTGTGGACATAGAAAAATTTGGAACATAAAACGCAAGCTTTAAATCAATGTTAAATTTCTTGAACTTGATAACTTCACTTAAGGTGATTACATAAGGGTTCATAGGATATTTACATGTATTATGTGTTCAAGGGGTATCATGTGTGCAACCTGCTCTCAAATGTCCAGAAGATAGATAGATAGATAGATAGATAGATAGATAGATAGATAGATAGATAGATAGATAGAGTCCCTACTGATTGGGACTGATTGTTGAGGATGCAGAGGGGAGGGGAATTATTTCCTACCTGGGAAAAGGGAGAGAGCTGCCAGAAAAAGAGGAGAAGAACAGATTCTGAGAAGTTTGATTTGTAAGGCTCTGAATAGTCCTGAGGCAGGATCCTCTGTTACATGGTTCCAGTAGGGATTTCAGCGAACACATTCTGATCAAGTTGTTTTTTTACATTCTTTTCTCTCTCTGTTCTTCTCTCTCTCCAATTTCAGCTTCTCTGACTTCCACATCACTTATTCTTTCTTCTATGATTTCAAGTCTACTATTGTATACCTCTAATATATTTTTAATCTCATTTATTGTATCTTTCATTCCCATAAAATCTATTATTTTTCTATTCAGTTTTTTAAATTCTTCTTTGTGCTCACCCAGTGTCTTCTTGATATCCTTTATCTCTTCAGCCATATTGTCTTTCAACTCATGGATTTGATTTAGGAGGTTTGTATGAAACCTGTTGATTAGTTGTCTCCAATCTTGTGTCCCATCTGAGGCTTTGCTATGTTCCTCTGCTTTAGCCACGTCTTCCTTTTAATTAGTATGGCTTGTAATTTTTTTCTTATATCTATGCATTTGTTTATGATGGTGAGTTTACTCTGATGGTCAATTTCTCTCACATAGAGATTTAGTAGTAGAAGGCTGTGAATTCCTGCTGTTATTTGATTCATAGTTCAACCTGTTCTAGATCTTAAGGATTGTCCTTATTTAGTTGCTTAAATCTGTACCATGGACCCAGTCATGGGTTGCATACAAGCTTACAAGGATCTTGTGGAGGGAGGCTGTAAAGGCCCCCCAAAAGTCCTTTCTATTTATTTAATTTTATTTTCCTTGTATGCACATCTTTGGTCTGCCAGCAGATGGCAGACCTCTCAGCTCAAAACTTGAAAAAAAGAGAGAAGATGCAAATAAGCAAAATCAGAAATGAAAGGGGGGAACATTATGACTGACCCCACAGAAATAAAAAGGATAAGAGGATATTATGAGAATCTGTATGCCAACAAATTAGACAACCTAAATGAAATAGACAAATTCCTAGAAGTGCACAATCTACATTGACTATACAAGAATTACAGGAACTCAACAAACCAATCACATTTAAAGAGATTGAATCAGTCAAAAATCTCCAAACAAAGTATCGTCCAGGACTATATAGCTTCAAACGTGAATTCTACCAAGCGTTTCAAGAAGAATTAACACCAATCCTGTTTAAACTCTTCCAAAATATTGAAGAGGCAGAAAAATTACACAACAAATTTTATGAAGCCAATATCACCCTAATACCAAAACCAGAGAAAGTTACTACAAGAAAAGAAATTACAGGTCAATCTTTCTAATAAACATAGATTCAAAAATTATCAACAAAATACTTGCAAACAGATTCCAATAGCATATTAAAGTAACTATACACCACAATCAAATAGGATTTATTCTTGCTATGCAAGGGTGGTACAATACAAGAAAATGAATTAACATAACACACCACATTAACAAATTGAAGGAAAAAACTACATGATCATCTCGATCAATGCAAGTAAGGTACTCAACAAAATCCACCTTCTTGATAAAAACACTTCGAAAGATAGAAATAGAAGGAAAGTTCCTCAATACGGTAAAGGGCATATATGAAAAACCCTCAGTCAACATTATAATGGAGAAAGGTTGAAAGCTTTCCCTTTAAGATCAGGGAAAAGACAGGGATGCCCACTGTCACCAGTTATTCAACATTTTGCTAGAAGTTCTAGCTAGAGAAATTAGGCAAGAAAAAGAAATAAAAGGCATCAAAATAGGAAAAGAGGAAGTAAAACTCTTATTATTTGCAAATGACATGCTATATTTAGAAAATTCCCAAATATCTACAACAAAGCTATTTGAGCTAATAAATCAGTTCAGCAAAGTGGCAGGATACAAAATCAACATGCAAAAATAATCAGTAATGCTTCTATATACTACTATTGAACAATCTGAGGAAGAAGTCAGGGAAAAAATCCTATTTACAATAGCAATAAAAAGACTCAAATACCTAGGAATCAATTTAACCAAAATATAAAGGACCTATATTCAGAAAACTATGAAACACTGCTAAAAGAAATTAAAGAAGACCTAAACAAAAGGAGAGACAGTCTGGGTTCATAGATTGGAAGAATAAATATCCTGAAGATGTCAATCCTACCCAAACTGATTCATAGATTCAATGCAATACCAATCAGAATTCCAACAGCCTACTTTACAGAAATAGAAAAGTCAAATAACAAATTTATGTGGAAGGGAAAAGGGATCCAAATAGTCAAAAAAAATCCTAAAAATGAAGAGTGATGTGGAAAAACTCTTACAGCCTGACCTTGAAACATTACAAAGCTACAGTGTTCAAAACAGCATGGTATTGGCATAAAGATAGACACATTGATCAATAGAAAAGAATTGAGAGTCCAGAAGTAGACCCTCACCTCTATGGCCAATTGGTTTTTGATATGCCTACCAAATCCATGTTACTGGGACAACACAGTCTTTTCAACAAAAGGTCTGGGAGAACTGGATATCCATAACCAAAAGAATGAAATAGGACCTCTATCTCACTCCTTATATAAGATTCAACTCAAAATTGATCAAAGAGTTAAATATAAAAGCCAGGACCATAAAATTACTAGAAAATAATGTAGAGAAATTTCTTCAAGATCATGTGGGAGATGGGGGTCTCTTAAATCTTATACTTAAAGCTTAAGCAATGAAAGAAAAAAACAGATAAATGGGACCTCCTCAAAATTAAAAACTTTTACAACTCTAAAGAATTTGTCAAAAGTGTGAAAAGGCAGCCAACTCAATGGGAGAAAATATTTGGAAATCACATTTCCAATATGCGTTTATATCAATGACATATAAAAACACTCTACAACTCAACCATAAAAAGAAAAATAACTTGATTAAAACATTGGCAAAAGATTTGAATAGACATTTGTTCAAAGAAGAAATACAAATGGTGGAAAAACACTTGAAAAATGTTCAACATCATTAGTGAGTAGGGAAATGCAAATCACAGCTACAATGAGATATCATTTCACACCTACTAGAATGGCCAGTATTAAAAAGACAGAAAACTACAAGTGTTGGAGAGGCTGTGGAAAGATAGGAATACTTATTCACTGTTGGAAGAAATGTAGAATGGTACAGCCACTGTGGAGGACTGTTTGGCAGTTCCTAAGGAAGTTGAATATAGATTTTCTATATGACCCAGCAATACCATTACTAGGTCTATACCTATAAAAACTGAGAGCAGTGACATGAACAGACATCTGCACACTGATGTTCATAGTGGCGTTATTCACAATTGCCAAAAGATGAAAACAACCCAGGTATCCATCTACTGATGAATGGATTGACAAATTGTGGTATAAACACACAATGGAATATTATGTGCTGTAAGAAGAAGTGAAATCATGAGACATGTGACAACATGTATGAAATTGGAGGGCATTATGTTGAGCGAAGCAAGCCAGACACAAAAGAACAAATACTGTATGATTGCACGATTATGAGCTAAATATACTGTGTAAACACATGGTATTAATAACTAGAATATAGGTCACCAAAAAATAGAATGAGGTTAAAGAATGGAAAACTAAGATTTAATCTGCAGAATCCATAAAAAGGTTGCTCATAAATATTTGGAAATCAATAGAAATGGTGAAAGCATATTATAGTGTTTGTAACTAGCAGTGCTAATATATGGGAACGATGGTGGTTGAAATGGAAAGTCTAAGATCATGTATGTTAATAGAGCAAAAGCTAAAAAAAAGTAGCATGGGACTGTATAGCATAGTGAAACCTCACATGAAACATGAGTATGGGTAATGCATATGTAAGACTGTTTTTCCTGGAAACAGAACATATGTATATTATATGTTACAAGATGTTAATATCATGCAAAAATACAACCAAAGCAAATTATGGACAGTAGTGTATAGTAATATATTAATAATCTTCCATTAAGGGTAAAAATAGGAAATATACTGGGTGAAAGAAAGTAGACACAAGATGCTGCATATTGTTTGACTCCATCTATACAAAATATGAATACAAATAAATTAGAGAGACAGAAACAGAATAGCAGCTACGTACGCCCGGGGAAGGATAGAGAGATTGAGAGGTGATTTTTAAGGTGTAGAGGGTTTTTCTGTTTTTTTGTTTTTTTGTTTTTTGTTTTTTGTTTTGCTTTCTGTTTATTATTATTATTGGGGTAAGGAAAATGCCCTAATATTGATAGAAGTCATGAAGGCACAACTCTGTGATTATACCAAACACCACTGGTTGTACACTTTGGGTGGATTGTATGCTTTATGAATAAGTACCAATAAAATTTGATTTAAAAAATTAGAGCAATAATCAAGGAAACTGAAAAAAAAATAGAGAAAATTTAAAAAAACAAAATTTCATTCTTTGATAAACTCAATAAAACTGATAAAGCTCTTGCCAGGTTAAACAAGAAAAAAGATATATAAATTATTAATAGAATGAATGAGGGGCCATCACTATTAATTTCCTGGACATGAAGAGTATAATAAAGGAGTATTAGTAACATCTCTATGGTTACTAATTAGATAATTTAGATGACATGGATCAATTCCTTGAGAGACTCAATCTACCAAAATCCACACAAGAAGAGAGAGCATGAATTACTCTATATTTATTAAATAAATTAAATTAGTAATGAATAGTTTTTCAAAAAGTTAAAGCAACAGGTTCAGATGATTTTGCTAATGAATTCTACCAAACATTTAAAGAAGAAATAACTATTCTCCACAAAATAAAACTCCTTTTGTTACTTTTCCAGAAAGCAGAAGCAGAAGCAACACTGTCTAACTCGTTCTATGAGGTCAACATTATCCTAATGCCCAAACCAGAAAAAGCCATTTCAGGAAAAGAAACCTACAGCCCAATATTTCATGAACTCAGACATAAAAAATCCTACACAAAATAGTAGCATACGAAATCCAATAATGTACCAAAAGAATTATTTGCTATGACCAAATAGAATTTAAGTATTCAAAGTTGGATAGACATTCAAAAAACAATGTAATCTGCAAAACAAGTCAAAGAAATTATATAAAAGTTATTCAGATTGGAAAGGAATAAATAAAGCTGTCTCTATTCACAGATGACATAACCTACTTGTCTAGGTAGAAAATCCCAAAAAATCTACCAAAACAAACAAGTACCAAAACTCCCGGAACTAATAAGATAGGATAACAAGGTACTAAGATACAAGGTCCCAATATACAAGGTCAATATTCAAAAGTCAATTGTTTTCCTATCTGCCAACAAAGGAACATTTGGAATATGAAATCTAAATAAAACAATATACAATAGCACCAAAAAAGGAAATAGGTAGCATATTAGTCAATCTTTAGAGTTATCTCTAGAGAAACAGAACCAGCAGGATATATCTATAAATATGAAAAGGACTTTATAAGAATTGTCTCACATGACTGTGGGGATAGGCAAGTCCAAATTCCATAGGGAAAGCAGCAAGCTGGGAACTCCAATGAAGGTTTTCAATGAATTCCCCAGGAGACACTGGCTGATGGAAGTTGATGGAGAAATTCTATCGTCTTAATGCTGAAAACATCACTTCTCCTTTTCAAGCCTTCAATTGATTGAGCGATACTTCTCACTGGTGAAGGATACTTCAGTTGATTGAAGATGTAATCAGCCACCTATGCAATCAACTCACTAAAGATTTAAGTCCACAAAATTACCTGACAGTAACAGTCAGGCCAGTGGTTGCTTGACCAAACAAGTGGACACCATAACCTGACCTAATTAACACGTGAACTGAATCATCACAGCTATATGCTGTGATGTGCACAATTCCTAGGTGAGAAACTACAAAACACTTATGAAAGAAATCAAACAAGCTATAAGTAATTGGCGGGGTAACAGTTGTCATGGATTAGAAGACACAATAGTGTTAAATTGTCAATTCTTACCAACTTGATCTACAGATTCAATGCAAGCTCACTCAAAATTCCAGCAAACTATTAGTAGATATTGGCAGACTGATTATGCAATGTATATTGAAAGGTCAAAGATCTAGAATAGCCAACACAATATGAGGAAAAGAACAAAGTTCTTCTTCAAATCTTGGCATAAAACTACAGTAATCAAGATAGTGTGGTACTGGTGAAAGAATAGATGCATACATAGAACAGTGTAACAAATAAAGATCCCAAAATAAACCCATACAAATATAGCCAATTGATTTTTGACAAAGGCACATAGTCAATTCAATGAAGAAAAAATAGTGTTTTCAACAAACAGTGCAGGAATCACTGGATGTCTATATGCAAAAAAGTGAACCTATGCAAAGAATTCTCACCTCACACAAAAATTTATGTAAAATGGATCATAGACCTAAATTAAAATGCAAAACTATATAACTTCTAGGAGAAAACATAGGAGGAGAATCCCACCAGATCGCAGGTTTGGTGATGAGTTTTTAGATACAACGCAAAACTTGAACCATGAAAAAACTGATAAATGAGACTTAAAATTTAAGACTTCTGTTCTGTTAAAGACAGTGTTAAGAGAATGAAAAGATAAGCTAGAGACCAGGAGGAAATATTTGTAAAACATATATCTGATAAATGATTTGCATCTAAAACATACAAAGAACTATTTTAAAATGGGCAAAGATCTGAATAGCTACTTCCAAATAAGATATGCAGAAGTCAAATATGAATATGAAAAGATACCTAACATCATTTGTCACTAGGGAATTGCAAATTAAAACAACAAATGAATACCACTGCATAGGATTAGAATGACAAAAATCCAAAACTATAACAATTATTGGTGAAGACACAGAGCAACAGGAACTCTCATTTATTGCTGATAGGATTACAAAATGTTACAGTTATCTTAAAAGATAGATGGGCAGATTTTTACCAAGATAAACAGTTTTCCCATACAATCTAGCAAGCATGCTCCTTAGTATTTTTCCAACTTATTTGAAAACTTTTGTTAACTCAAAAACTGGCAACTGAATTTTTATAGTAGCTTTACACAGAAACACACACAAAAATTGAAAGCAAGATTCCACTCAATTTATAAATAAACAAGCTATGATATATCCATACAATGAAATATTATTCAGTAATAAAAAGGAATGAGCCAACACGTTGTGCCAAGATATGGAAAGAATCTTAAACGCATATAGCTAAGCGCTAAGCGTAAGAATCCAGTCTGATAAGGTTACATATTGTATGATTCCATTTATATGGCAAGGCAAAACTATAGACATAGTAAACAGAGTAATGATTGCCAGGGGTCAAGGATGAGGGGAGGGTTTAGGGGGATATTTAAGGGTGGTGAAACTATTCTGTAAAATACTGTAATGGTAGATACATGAAACTATGCATTTGGCAAAACCCACAGAACTTAATAGCACAAAGAGTAACATTTATATGTGCAAAATTTTTAAAAAATCTTATAGCATATCAGGAGTGGCCAGGATGGGAAACAGACAGTGACAAATAATCTATGTAACAAATGTATGAAACAACTTCATTAAAGGAAGTAGGGGAAATGTTCTGACCAAAGTAACTTTGAAATGAGTAGAGTCTGTAATACTAAAGGCAAAAGGAACTGCACATATAACTGTATTGTCATTGGAAAAGTTATCAATTCTTAAGTCACTCTATACACATACTGGAATTTCACAGTAAATAGATGGTGATGGAAGGATCCAGGTTTCTCACTGCTATAGCGGAAGGTTACAGATTAGCACAGGGAGGAATGGATTAAAGTTGGAGACCAGTATGAGCTCATGTTTAGTTTAATATAAATACAAATGGATATGTATTGAAATATTTATAAATATTTTTTATTAAATGGGTTAGAAATCACATAGCTCTTTCCTTGCTCTGTAAGTTGAGAGGGCCTACAAGCAAGGACACCCCAGTAGCAATGAGCATACCTAGACCTAATGCTATTCTCTAATAAAAGGAATCATGGCTCCTTTGAGAAATGGCTGATTCTAAGGTTGGGGCAGGAGATATATGAGACAAACCTGGAACATTCCATAGTGCCAGAATATAAGGAAGTTCTCAAAACACACACACACACACACAAACCAGAATGATGAATAAAATATCCATCAGTTAATAATGATATAAATAAATGTTTGATAATTTAAAAATGGGAGAGAGGACACAATTCTATCGTGCAGAAGAATTCCAAATAATTCATGTAGGATATTCCTCCTTCAAGGGAAGAGTGACTTTCTTCCAAAAACTATAGTGAGGATGGGGGCAAAGAGAACATTTACAGTGGAGAGACTTGACAGAGACCACCTCCACCAGGTGATTAAAGTGAATGTCAACATTTAAGTCAGGAAGAAGTAGTCATCCTGATGGTATGAATTCTTGATATAAAGTGATGAAAAAGACACTTGACCTCTGGTTTTCCTGTCAAAAACCATTTATACCAATCTAAACATGAGAAATCCCAATTGAAGAATGTTCTACAAAAACCTGAGTAATATTCCTCAAAAATGTCAAGGTCATCAAAAATAAGGAAAATCTAAAAAACTAGTCACAGCCAAGAGGAGCCTAAGAAGACATGACACATAAATGTAACCTGGTATCCTTGATGGGATCCCAGAACAGAAAAGAATATTAGGTGAAAACTAAGAAAATCTGAATAATATACAGGCTTCAGTTATTAATAATGTGTCAATATCACTTCTTTAATTATAACAAATGTACCATAATAATGTACGACATTAATAGTAGGGGAAATTGAATAAGGGCTATATGGGAACTCTCTGAACTATCTTTGAAACATTTCTGTAAATATAAAACTATTCTAAAATTTAAAAGTTTATTTAAAAGTAAAAAAAATTTGATTGATGGTTAAAGGACTGCAACCACATATATAAAGACACCTATACTTCCATACATCAATAGCATAGTGAAGTGATTTCCTTTTTGTACATCAGTGAAATTGAAATATATTTGAGAGCTAGATCCCAGATCTTCAGATTTCTATTCCAGTGCCCTTTGTTCCACGCCGTACTGCATGGTTCTTTGGGGGCTTTATTTTCAATATGCAACCCATATCCATGTTACGTTGATTTAGAGGGTAATTTAGTAAAGATGTTTTCATTGTTGCTTTTAGGTTTCATTAGATATAGTGGTATATGGAATGGCACACCGTACTATCTGTTCAGAGTTATAGGAAACATGATGTAGAAATATTTGTTGAATTGATTGTGGACTAGAGTCCTTTTAAGGATGCAATGATTTATGATGGATGGTTTAGAAAGGATATTGTTTAACTTTAACTTTATGGATTTAAATTGTCTCATTTTGATGTATGGGTAAAAAGCAATTTACATCTGAATTTCAAGTAACTACCTATTACAAAATCTGTTTTGACTGAACTTGCAAATTGCAGTGTGTCTGAAATGATGCTCCAGGTCTTTTACTCCTACTGTAATGTTCCTGTGGATTCTGGAGATTGAAGTCATAACGCATAATCATAAAGACCTTAGCAGACAGAAGGGAATTAACATGAAACTTCATGTTTTTAATGTAGTCTTTATTAAGCAAAAGAAGCTGTTTTGGTGAAAGGGACTGAAGTGGCTTCAGCCTCAAGGTGTCAAACTGAGAAAGGTTTTCCTTTCTCTCTCCTCTCTTTTCAAATTTTGAGTTTATATTAATTACTTCATGGGTTGCGTCAATTAGATCCCGAATGAGACACTCCGCTGTGTTTTTACAAATACTGCTATTAACAGTCTTCATGTGGCCTATTCTAATCTTATAAATTACTGTACATCATAATGATATTGTAAACATGATTGCTTTCTTAATCATTATAGCTGAAATTCAGACACTTTTATAATTATGAAATAATATGATTAAAGTTGAAGACTGATCAATGAATGATAAAGGCTCTTTTCCCTAGAAGTCAGTATTTGTTCCATTGAAGTAGCAATACTGAGTCATACATGGAGTCGGCAACTACAGAAATTATTCTTCCGTTCACAAATAGAAATGTTAGAATTATGCTAGAAAATGAGAACCTAAGTACATATTCTTGTCTCTGTTAAGTGCTTATGGATCTTTCCTTCAAAACAAATTCCAGATTCTATAGTCCTTGTATCAGTAATCTCTTCATCTATTAAAAATATTTCCACATTGTATCTTTAAACTTTTATACACTTTAATTGATAAAAGAAGAATCACCGGGGCTCACCATAGTCTTAAAATCCTTTCTAATAGTAACGTCATAAAAATAAACACCGCATTTAAACTTCAATGTCTTCTAGCAAATACAACATTTTATAACTAGATAATATTGCTTTGACATGTGGAAATGTCCTTTTGGCAGGAATAGTGTAGGTGTTAACCTAACCACTAACTGGGTACATGACCTTGGGCAAATTGCTTCATTTTCTAAAGATACATGAGGAACATTCAGTTATCCGTAGGAAAGCTCTAGGGTTCTATGATTCTCTGACTGGATTTGAAATCTTAAGTTAATGGTAGACTGGAAAGAGTGTGGTTTTTTGAGGTAAGAAAAACTTGTATTCAAATTCTGCTTGTGCACTTAAATAGCAGCTTTTTGGCTTCGGGGTTCACTACAAAATCTGTCTGAAACTGCTTCCTCAAATGAAAAGGATGCTAGTGCCCACCATCGCTGTCATAACCCCCTTAGCATCACCACTCTGAGGCAGCGCTATGCAGACTCCACGCCAGCCTCTTGGGTCATTCCTCTGGACGAATGGTTGGCTTCATGTCCTCTGCCCATCCTACCTAAGGCAAACTCCCTCCCATGTTGAATCCTATACACTCTGCTCTTCTCTATGCAGAGATATTATTTATACCGATGGCTTCAGACCTCCTCTAAGTTATATCATAACCCAAAATCCATCACTGTATTTCTAAGTTAGTGAGTGCATAAGGCAGGTACTTAGACACTAATCCTAAAGGACATCCTATAATGGTGATATAAACCAACAATGAATTCCCATAAAGTTTTAACAGAGGAGGGGATAATAGGTAGTAATAAAAAGACACTCCCTCCTTATTGTTTCTCAATGTGTGTTCCGAGATGCTTCTCCCACAGAACAGTCTATGGTCAAATAAGTTTTCAATGTTCCATGTTATATTTCCCAATATGAATTCACATGAGAAAACTAAACGTTCTAAGAAATGCTTCAAAACAGTAGCATGTGATCTCTGTTTAACCCAGAAGTTCCCAAACTCTTTGGTAACAGAAACTAGTTTTATGTAGCACCTATTAATATCTTGCAGAATACAGCTTAGAAAATG
Organism: Cabassous unicinctus; assembly: GCA_029593785.1. Taxonomy (NCBI): domain Eukaryota; kingdom Metazoa; phylum Chordata; class Mammalia; order Cingulata; family Chlamyphoridae; genus Cabassous; species Cabassous unicinctus. The sequence continues at coordinate 1,446 of JAQZBX010031460.1, read as the reverse complement.
TCAAAACTTGTTCTTTTTTAAAAGTTTGATATTATACCTGAAAAAAAGTCAACAGATTTTAAATGACACCATTGTTCATATCATTCAGCCTAGGAGAAGCACAATCGGAGCTACCATTGATCACAGAATATGCTATGAATTCAGAGGATAATTTAATAGGAGTTTTCCACCACAATTTTGAAGAAATTTTGGTTAATTTGCAGTGAATGAGGATTTAAATATTCCTTATAGAACATGTCACCAAAGAATGCCACTGTCTTTTTGGACATTTCCATAACCAGTGAAATAAGGGGCAAGGGGAAAATACACTGAATTTTCATGTCTTTTTAGTGTTTAAATTTCATGTGGTAAAACCAGAGAAAACCAGTACATGTCCATTTGTACATGGACAATTACACTTGTATAAGGAATATTTTTGTTCTTACAATACTCAAATACAAACATTCCCTACACAAATGTATTTCTCCACATAAAAAGGATACTCTATTACATGAAAGTTAACATTTAGTAATTGAATTTTAATTAGTGAATGAAAAAATTAAACACATCTGTGAGCAGAGTGAAATAACAACCCACCCCACATGAATTGCAGGTAGTTGACACAGTAAAATCACTATTACTCATTCTCCACATCCATGCTCTCCTGTCTAAGAGGATCAACCTACACGCTGCTAGTTCTGGCATTCCAGATGCTTCTGCATCCTTAGGACTACACTTTTCTGGACATCTTAGGATCATCCTAGACTATGAGGGGAAAGTTATGTTTAATAAGATATTTCACAGAAAACAAATTCATTGACATTTATTTTATAATTTATTGATATCTACTGAGCTGCTATTTAATATTATATCATTTTGATAGACTAATATTCTAATAAGCTTATATCAAAACAAGGCAATTATCTAGGCTCCAAATTCTGCCTAAAAGATGGAAAATACATTTCAAATGGCAATAGAATACACTTAAAGAAAATTTAATAGCAAACATATTCAACATTGTACCCCAGAATTAACCACAGGACAAGTAAAGCATCATTTGACTCATAATATTTAAGATAAAAATAATTTTTCAAGCCAAATTTAAAAGTCAAGGTAGACCTCTCTTCCTAGAGATTCACCTCAGATGTATAGTCTATTTCACTTCCTCCATCCAACTTCAGTTCCCCCATCTCCGTACTGAAAACCGTTTACTTATTACAGAATTAGATACGCCTTATTTTGAAAGTTTACTGTTTATATTATAGATGCTTATGATATTACATAGCATATTTTAAAATTTCCCTTGAATTTTAACTGTAATTGTTTATATTTTTAATATATGAAAATAAGATCTCTCACCAAGATAACTATATATTGATTATAGTATTGTTCAAAACTGTATATATAATTTTATTAGATAAGATGTACTAATTTCTACATTTTGATTGAAAGGTTTTGTAAGCTAAA